>BQKZ01000868.1:59218-71144 GCA_036244855.1 Temnopleurus reevesii
CTCATTGATCATCTCTTACTCTCCCCCTATAAAAAGACGCAAATTGACGACTACCGCAGTCCCTTCAAATGTACCTGACCAAACATATTTGGGAAAGTGGTTTTTTTTTATTCATTTACTTTTTTTTGGGGGGAGGGGGGAGCGGCTCGCAAAAGTCATTGACCCCCTACTGACCAATATTCCTGGATGCGCCCCCACTGGATGAATTAAATATTGAATGATCGAGTGCGTTTCCTATCAAACCAACTTTCACCTTCATTTCCATTTGTCGATGGGGTTCTTATGTATGACTACCAGGTTTGCATTGATTGATTAATGGGGAATTCTGATTTCTTTTGCTGAGCTTCATTTCAGAGGCTTGGGATGTGTTTTGTAAAGCCGTTCGTAGATCTACGCAGGTATTTACTGTACGAACAAGTCATGAGGCTTTCCTGAATTCATTGATAACCCCTTGCATTGAATCACAACTGAGAATGGATTCCCGGTCGTTCGTAGATTCGTGTGTAGATCTACCCACGACTTTACGAGCGACTGGTGACCATTCGCCGAACTCAATGGTAATCCCTCGAGCTGAATCGCAGCTGAGAAATGGTCCCAAGTCGATCGAAAAGTCTTGTGTAGAAATACGCACGACTCTACCAAGGACTGGTGACCATACTTTTCCTGCACTCAGTGATAACCGCTTTTGCTGAATCACACCTAAGGAATGGTCATCAGTCATCCGTAGAGCCATGTAAAGACCTACGAACGACTGGAACGACTTGTGATTTCGTGCACTCAATGATTCGGCATTTTCTGTCGCTGAAGCGCACCTGAGAAAGGGTCAACAGTCGATCGTAGAGACGTGTGTAAATCTATGCACGAGAGTCTACGAACGTCTGGTGACCATTCCCCTAACTCTATGGTAACCAACTGTCGCTGTATCACACCTGAGAATGGATTCCTAGTCGTTCGTAGAGACGTGTGTAGATCTACCCACGACTCTAAGAACGACTGGTGACAACTCCCTGCACTCAGTGATAACCGCTGTTGTTGAATCGCTGGTCATCAGTCATCTGTCGAGTCATGTAAAGATCTACGAACGACTGGAACGACTGGTGATTTCGTGCACTCAAAAATGATTCGGCATTTCCTGTCGCTGAAGCGCACCTGAGAAAGGGTCAACAGTCGATCGTAGAGACGTGTGTAAATCTATGCACGAGAGTCTACGAACGTCTGGTGACCATTCCCCTAACTCAATGATAACCAACTGTCGCTGTATCACACCTGAGAATGGATTCCTAGTCGTTCGTAGAGACGTGTGTAGATCTACCCACGACTCTAAGAACGACTGGTGACAACTCCCTGCACTCAGTGATAACCGCTGTTGTTGAATCGCTGGTCATCAGTCATCTGTCGAGTCATGTAAAGATCTACGAACGACTGGAACGACTGGTGATTTCGTGCACTCAAAAATGATTCGGCATTTCCTGTCGCTGAAGCGCACCTGAGAAAGGGTCAACAGTCGATCGTAGAGACGTGTGTAAATCTATGCACGAGAGTCTACGAACGTCTGGTGACCATTCCCCTAACTCAGTGATAACCCCTGCCGCTGAATTGCACCTGAGAAAGGGTCTCCAATCGTTCGCAGAGTCGTGTGCAGTTCTACTTGAGACTCTATGAGCGACTGGTGACCATTTCCCGCACTCATTTAAGATCACTGTCACTGAATCTCCCTATAAGAAGGGTCACTAGTTGTTCGTAGAGTCGTGTGCAGTTCTACACGAGACTTTACCAGTCTACGGCAGGTGACCATTTCCTGCACTCATTTAAGACCACTATCACTGAATCTCCCTATAAGAAGGGTCACTAGTTGTTCGTAGAGTCGTGTGCAGATCTACCTATGACTCTAAGAACGACTGGTGACCATTTCCTGCACTCATTGATAGATCCTGTCGCTGAATCGCACCTGAGAAAGGGTCACCAATCGTTCGCAGAGTCGTGTGCAGTTCTACCCACGACTTTACGAACAACTGGTGACCATTCCCCGAACTCAATGGTAATCCCTCGAGCTGAATCGCAACTGAGAAATGGTCCCAAGTCGATCGACGAGTCTTGTGTAGAAATACGCATGACTCTACAAACGACTGGTTACCATAATTTTCACGCACTCAGTGATAACCGCTTTCGCTGAATCACACCTAAGGAATGGTCATCAGTCATCCGTAGAGCCATGTAAAGACCTGCGAACGACTGGAACGACTGGTGACTTCCTGCACTTACTGATTCAGCATTTCCTGTCGCTGAAGCGCACCTGAGAAAGGGTCACCAGTCGTTCGTAGATGCGTGTGTAGATCTACCTATGACTCTACGAACGACTGGTAACAATTTCCTGCACTCATTGATAACCGTTGCCGCCGAATTGCACCTGAAAAAGAGCAGCCGGTGGATTGTAGAGACGTGGTTACCTCTACAAACAGCTTTATGAAACACAACCCAGGGCATCCCTAACAAAAAATTGAGAGGCGGAAGGGGGGGGGGTGGCCGATGAAAACGGTGATTTAAGCTTTGTAAATACTTGTTATATAAATGTATTATGTCGCTCTAATTTTCATTTATATTCACAAATCTTGATGCATGATTAACCTTTCCTCCCATCGACAGAACTTGTCATCTCTTTTTGTTTAATTATACCTGCCTTTCAGTGAATTCCTATGAATTTCTAATGCGCGCGACAATTGTATTAGCGGCAGTCAAGGTTGCAGCCCCCCCCCCCGTAAATTTTCATGGATAAAACATACATCCATCAGCTGATTCATAACTAACCTAAAGATTCGTTTCACAACCTTTATGAATTGTATTATTGATATACCATTGAATTTAGATTGGGCGTGCATGCTATACAAGGGCAAATCTTATCCATTTTGTCCATTAGCGACACCATAATTTCATTTTCAAAATGAAATTAGAAATTGATTACGAGAGTGGGTGTTATGATTATTATCGTGATTAAGCGCTGTTCTCGTATCACAATGATTGTGATCAAAGTTTAAATGTGATCATGAAGATTAGGCATGGATTTTTGTGTTCCTACCGGGTATATCTATATTTGCCATCAAACCAATTTGATTACGATAAAAAGGCGCTCTAAAATACTGCTACTCAACGCATCAATCATGACAGTGTATTAGCGTAGATTCTATCTATCTTAAGTTGTGAATTTTGTGTGAGATATTGGTTTTTTTTTAACTCAATGTGCACTGATTTTCTCGGCAAGCTAGCAACACTATTTTATCACAGTGGCAACAATATTCCACACACTCACGGATAAAGGTGCAAAATTGTACCTTTAAATGTGCAAACAACTGCAACACTGGGAAACACGATATAAACTATTTTCGAAAAATAAAGTCGGTCGGAGGAGAACAGATCTGTTCGCCGTGAATAGAACTGTGCGGACACAACAATGACAAGCCGGTTACGATTTGAATAGCATTACAAAGAACCATTGGAATGGTGTTCGATTTTATTTTTCGAAAACAGCTTATATCGTGTTGGGAGCACCTGGGTGAATTTTTATTATAACCATGCACGCACTCTTAGTAATCAAGAAAGGTACACGATTGCACCTTTCTTTGTGAAAAATCGAACCACGAAAGGTGGGATTCTGTAAAGTGCCCAGAAGATTCAAACCCGTGTCTTTGAGGATGCGGAATTGCTAGGTACAAGCTTATCTGCAAAGTTATGATTGGATAATATCATTCCGTGCTTAAAGCCCAATTATATTTTGGTTAAGATGAAGAAATGTGAATTTGGGGGATGTTTATCATGACATGTAATTCTTATACACATGTTGAGACCATAGCATATTTTTTTTTACGGACTGATTCTTTTGAAAATTTGAATTTGAACGTTAAATCATATTTAGCGCCCTCTCTTGGTTATATCATTATTTTGCTCGTTATCGAGCATATACAAAGTTATATCTAAGATTTGACAATTATTTTATAGAATGATATAAAGATATACACAACAATAAAATTCTGAAATTTTCATCCAATTCTGAGCATGGAAAGTTGTACTTTATCAAAAAGAAAATATTGAAAAATGCACATTTTAGGTCATAACTTTTCCCAAACTCAATTTTCACACAATCTTTTGTGCAATATGTTTATGATACTATATTTAAATTCATATAGATTCAAAGACAAAATCTGGTGATAAGAATATTCGCTTTTACCAAAACTGTACTTGGGCTTTGATACAACCAATTTTTCCAAGGCTTTTAGAAACTGTATTTCTACCTTCATATTTATTTTTTGATAAAAATTCAGACATATGTACACCTAAAGAAATATTCAAATCCCCTTTTCGCTATACTTCTTTAATTAATTTTCTTCTCGTAAACATTTTAATAATCATCACAAACTAACCACTTCAAAATGTAATATAACATACAAAAACAGTCAAACGATCCCTTAGAGTAAAACCTGCAAAGCGCAACATTCGATGTTTAAAAAAAAATGATGATTAGAATGTAAAATAACGACCTCATTCATATTGAGAAATAGATGCCTGAAAATTAATATCTGAGATGAAATAAACATTCAAATATTCAACATAACGCAAAATGCGATGATCATATTTCGTATTCGGTCGGGAAAAAAACTTGATTTATGTCTCAACGGGATTTATACGTGGGTACAGATTTTAATGACTACAATTACGGTTTTTATGAATAGAAAGTACGATTCCGATATTAGGGATGAATATCAAGACTCTTTGGCCCTGATAATTGTCCTAAATTGCGGGGAAAATATTGGTTGCTAATGTCAACCGGATATTTGACAATTGATCTATTTATTTGTTTCAGCTATCTTGACAATTGTCTGCAGTTTGTATGTGTAACGCTATGGTAACTCTCATTGATTGGTGCACTTGTTATGGTTTAATTCTATTTTTGTTTCATGTACGTAAGTGACACTATTATGCCCCAAATATGAAAATATAACCCATCCACAAAACTGAATTATTCTTTTCATCGACAAGTCTTTAATTTTCGCGTCTGACGCACAGGTATCATTTTAGTATGGTGTCTATTACAACCCCCCCCCCCAAAAAAAAACAAAAACAAAATATATCTGTTTAAGGCCAACTCACATCTTTGCGTTTTTAGCTAACATCGGCGCAGCGTTTTCGAAAATTCAAAGCGCTTCCCGAGTGCACTGCAAACGCGAATCAGCCTGTGAACTTACGTGCGGCTTGCGCTTAAGGAGCGTTCGCATAGCGTCAGTACACCGTATAACCTGCGTCCAGGGAGAATTTTTAATATTCCTAATATTCAAACCCCTGGGCCGACGGAGACTATTTAAAACGCATTGGTGTGAGCCGGTCTTTAGCAGGACGCGTTGTTATTTTTCAGAAAAATTGCCGAAGTCTTATAGTAACTCCAGCGGTTAGGACGAGTCTGCGGGGCCGGGGAAGATTGATTCGACGAATGCAATAATCAAGCTTTATTTAGCTTCCTAGGAAGACTTTTCGAGTATAGGGTATTGAAGATGGAATCCCCCTGATGAAAATGCTCAATTCCCAACGCATGTCGCGAACATGTTAATTCATTTACTCGTAATGAAATACGCCCATTAAATCCACACGCCCTGAGGCGTGCAGTTTGGATTGAATTTTCACGGGGGAAATTGAACGTTGACTCTAACCCCAGAATAGAAAGTAACGACAATTAAGCACATGTGTCTATGTATGGATTTTGTAGCCATAAAATAACAAACAATAAAGCAAATTAGGAGGCACAACACGCGCAAACAAAGAAAGAAAATCAACTTTTTTTTATAAATTCAATTTTTCGACAGCGTATAATTTCTATGGTAAAACATGAGGCTGTGAAAAGGATCAATATTGCACCCTTTCCGGTAGTTTGCACCCTCTATGTGCCTTTTGTGCTGAGCATGAACATCAAAATTGTGTAATATTTCGTCTTTAGTGTTTTAAGGCAAATTGCACCTTTTCGCGAAGGTTGCACACTTTTTTTTGCGCCATTTTATCTTAGTGCGTACAGACCTCGTATAAGTTGGCAGATTGAGGAATAAAAGAGTGAGAGAGAGAGAGAGAGAGAGAGAGAGAGAAACAGCGATCAAGAGAGAGAGAGAGAGAAGGAGAGAGATATACAAAGGAACAGAGGGACAGAGAGAGATCGAGAGAGAGAGAAACAGAGAGAGAGAGAGAGATAAAGAGAAACAGAGGGAGATAGAGATCGAGAGATCGAGAGGGAGAGAGAGAAAAAGACAGGAAGAGAGATAGTTCGTAACACAAAGGGGGGACAGTTGGATATGGAAAGTGGGATACAAGCTATAAGGGACCATGCACAAGAACACAAAAAAGAAAATAGTATGGGTAGAAGAGATAAGGACCGCAAAATGAGATATTTTTAAAGGGGTACTATTATGAAAATACAAGTTGATCTGTATTGATGTATTATACCATTATACCCTTTTCACTGAAAGAGAGTCCAAATGTGTTTCATATATTTTATAATATTTTTTCTTCATTTTTATGTTGGCTTAGTTGGGAACGCCCCTAAAAATTTCTTTCAAATGTCAATCATGTTGTGACATCACAAGAGTCAAGTTTGTTCACCTTTCTAAATCATGTTTCAGAGCTGGTTCTGTAAATAACAAAAGGAAATATGTAGATCAATGCAGGGATTTCAATTCAGGTGATTGCCCATGAAAGAGGATTGGAATGCGCAATTATATAAGCGCTAGCTATGCACTGTGTGTTTTTTTTTCAAATTCTGCAAGTAAATGTTCCATGGAATGATAAAATACAAGCGATTTAGCATTATTAACGAGAACGAAAGCAAACTTCTTATGGGTTAAGATGGGGGAAATGGTGCAGCGAGTGCTGTTTTGAGCCGTTGGGGTGAAATCTCGCCTCAGACGAGAAGTCAAACAAACGAGATGATTGATGCGAGATCAATAATTCATGCTTTGATAGAAGCAAGATGTAAATGATATCATAAACAAGCTTTGAATGCTCCAGTTACAATATTTTTTTAATGCACATATAACAAACGGTATTAAGACAACATTTATCATATTTGTTTTTCATGCAAAATGCACGGTATGCTGATTTTCATTTTCTTTAATGACGTAAAGAGAGCGAATCAATTTGTTTTGAGCGCCTTGAGCATCTAATTAGGATAGAAAGTGCGCTATGTAAGATCTATACATGTGTTATTATCATTATGTATGTATAACTTAATATAGAACATTTCGAATTCATCCAGACGATTTGTCAAAAAGGATCACCCCTCCCTCGTTTGAAACTGTAGCAAAATTGTTTTATCATATTTCTCTCGAGACGGGAACGAAGCAAATCAAAACACCCTCAAGATAAACATACACAAATCGAGCAGAAATCGCTATCTGGAATTTATGGCGATAATGTAAGCTAATTTTCTTTAGAGCAAAAAGAATGAGCTTGTAGAAAATGTCTTGTACACCTTGAGTACGCCTTGAGTTGGCCGAGTTGTCACTGAAATATATGTTATACCAAAATATCTAGGACACTGCAAAAACTGTGGCGTTAAATTCAAATGGTGTTATCCGATATGGATACCTGGCTGGTGTTGATTAACACCATGGGTGTTACATCAACACCATTCCGGTATCCATATCGGATAACACCAGTTGATTTTACACCGGATTTTTTGCAGTGTACGAGCCAGTTTCACCCATAATTCAGTTTGCAACATGTTATTATGACGTCAGGGTAGCAGTTAGTCTCAAAATGATCTTCGTAGACACCCCGGATTTTCAAATAGTTGTATACGTAATCTAGATCAAATCTGTAAGTTTCAATATTATATATAGGTCCATTTCGCAGATTTATTTCTAGATTGCTGGGGATAGGAAAAACCGTATGTTCGCTAAAAAAATATGATTCGCTCCAAAACAATTGACACATTTAGATCTTGCATTTATCTGAAGAAAAAAGTTTGCATAAGCGCAACGCATTGCTGCAACGATTGCGTCGTACGGCCATGCCCATATTTGAACTGCGAAAATGCGCAAACTGTTTACACTTAAAAATATCACAATAAATTTGGGGTTTAAAATCACAAAATTGGCGCCTCGAGATGAAACTGGTATAACATTTTTCTTTGATTTTTAAGCCGCATAATAAATTCAAATTTTTATCGCCTGATTAGCCCTTTAAGTATATGTAGAAATTGAACTTTATAAATATAATATTTATAAATATTGATCGGGTACCATTGGCTTTAATTATAAACAAGGATTTCTAAGAACCAATCAATGGTTGTTTAAAGGTCATGTTTTAAATTTACGACTCTGGCATCACTGGTAAAATGCAACAAGCCCTAATTCAATCGTCTAATAGTCTATTTTTGTTCATTCTTTGACTTGGAAATGTAAACGTGACCTAGCGATCAGATTGGTAGTCATTTATATTCACATAAGTGAAATATTCATGATAAGATTATTATGCGTTTAAGGAGTTTATACTCTGCTAGATAAACATATAAATAAAAGGGGCTCCAATACAAATTTCATTTAAGATTAAGACTCGATATCAGGAAAATCTCGATTTCAAGGTATAAATTGGTAATGATCATGATTAAAAAATGAAGTGAAACGATCGAGCTGACATATTAATCACAAATTCAATACATGCTAAAATATAAATGTGCGGAAAATAGGAAAGGGTTATTCTACGTATTATTGCATATCTTAATTCGAATATCACAAGCAAGAGCTAACTAACGTTCGCTCTGAAGGACCACCAGATGAGATATTGTTTCAAGGAGTAGGCGCTAGGCGAACGACATTTCCATTTTATATTGCGAGTAATTCCCATTGATTTGTGTGTATGAGGCGGCGTAAAAAAGAGGAAAAGACGACGCACGACTTTATTTCTGTTTCGCAATGAATTAGCCAGTTCTGGGTCTAATCATACTTCAATTTTTTTATATAAAAATGTATCATGTAAATAGTTTTACTGTAGCTCATAAAGTTATGAAATATCTGAATCGCCACCTCTACATTGGCTACCAAATACTAATGTACCTATATACTTTGAACAAGGACCCCCGGTTACAGTAAAAGTGTTAACATTTAAACGAAGTTTGCAACCTGTCGTTACTTATTTTCTACCTGCACATATGTTTATTTTTTTCTTTTTCTTCTTCTTCTCTTTTCTCATTTTTATTTTATGTATTCTTAAAGTCACCGAATCAAGTTGAAGTCGAGTTGTAGCTAATAATTCTTTTAAAACAAAGTTTGCTACTAGTCACTATTTTGTCATTTGAAATAGCGGTTCCTTTTTTTATATCCATGCACATGATTTTTTTTTTAAATTCTTGCTCCTTCAAGGAATGCATTCTTGAAATCATCAAATCAAGTTGACGTCAAGCAAAACCAATCCCAGATCAGTTTACATAATATTCAAAATACTGATACATAACCCCTAAATAGATTGCAATTAAGTTTCTTTGAACTGTTATGTATTTGTGCCGTTTTGAGGAGAAAAAATGCGACGCTCATAGAAATGTGAATGGACTGACGTCAAACCAAAACCAAAGCTAATTACTGCTAATGTATGGGTTAATTTACATTCGATGAAATACATTGATAAGTATTAGTCTGAATACGTTTTTATTCGTTTCTAATAAAGCATTCGATTACTATGTTTGAGTTACAATTATGAAATTTCACAGAAATTTCTCATGAATCTGCCAATATTGGATTTTGCAAAAATTTACAGAATATGCTTGCCTCATCTTGGGATACATACTTCTCTTTAAGGGAAACAAACCCCTGGATTTATCGTGCTCTCATTGAACGAAGAAAATTCAGAGGAACAAACTATGAAAATTTGAGCAAAATCTTCTCGTTCAAAAGTTATGAATTTTCAAAGTCAAAGAGATTTGACGATCACTGCCGCTCATGGGGATCCGTGCGATCAGCAACACAGACTGAATCTGTGACGTCATGTCGGACAACTCCTCATTCACTTTATACATATAATTTAAAAAATGGATTAATTTAAAATTTAGAGTAAGGTTGCAACATTATTCTTCTCAAAATACATGCAGAATCAATACAGAAAGCTATACCCCAACCGAAAATTGGCATTTTGTTTACTTTTCCGCAAAAATGGAGAAAATGCGAAATTTTGTATACAGAGTAAATGTGGAGTTGTCCGACATGACGCCACAGATTATATCGAATTTGCCGATCGCACGGATCCCAATGAGCGGTAGTGATCGTCAAATCTCTGTGAGTTGAAAATTCATAACTTTTGAAGGGATTGTTCGATTTCGCTCAAATTTTGACAGTTTGTTGCTTTGACTTTTCTCCATTGGATGAGAGTACGAAAATTCCAGGGGTTGGTTTCCCTTTAAAGGTACCCATGACAAGTAGAAACTGGTTAACTTTATACAAATGTAATCTTCTCAGTATTAGTCAAGTGTGTATCAGTTGATCTTCTACGAAAATTCCGTTTAGAGTGAGCAATACTTTTTAGAATAATATGAAATATGCGCTATAAAACATAGAAACAATATTTTCGTGTATCATATCAAGCAGAATTCGTTTACCTCTCAATTGCTACAGATGATATTGGCCATCCTCTTCTTGTTAAGACGTCTTGATATCATTGTACCACCCGCTGAACATAGACGTGTCAACGTTTATGTATATGTAGAACGGATTGCACAAGAAGTTGAGACGTATTAACAAGAAAAGGATAGCAAAGACAATTTCAAGCATACGCATGTGTGCCCCCTTTTTTCGGAACCATCCCCTATTTCTACGAACATTATTTTCAACACATTCTCCCGAAGGCTTATCATTCCTTACAATATTTAACACAAAGCGGCTAGAGCTATTTAAACAATCAATTTTTCGTCGGAGGAGATGTCTTAAAACGTAAATATTGTTGAGCCTTGATTATAGAATTGATTTTTGCGCGGCCCCCTTTTCATTAATCCCCCGCCCGAGATCCATTATTCTAATTTAATGAGGTTTTTCACCAATAAATACTCCATATATCTGATGTGGAACTTATGGGTTTCTTTTGAATTCTAACTTGTTATTTCCTCCCATATGGTCTAGTTTCCCCCACGCCTCCAGAAGGCTGTGGGAATTTCGAAATAAATACCTTTAAGGCCGACTCCCACCTTTGCTTTTTTAGCTTGCGTCGGCCTACCGTTTTCGGAAATTAAAAACGCTCCCTTAACGCACACGGACGCAGGTCATACGGTGAACTGACGCTAGTCGTACGCTCGTCGTTTGCAAGCCGAACGTCAGTCTACAGTCTGATCTGCGTATGCTGTGCGTCCAGAGAGCGTTTTTTTAAATTTCCCATAAACGGTAGGCTGACGCAGGCTCAAAACGCAAAGGTGTGAGTCGGCCTTATAGAGAAACAGTTTCAACTGCCTTCGTGATCCGACTCGCATTACGTCACGGACATTTAGTCGGTTTTTCACAAAGACTCGAAGCGATGGGGCTGCTTTTCAAGTAGGAATCAATAAGCTTCTAACTTCAATGCGTTAACAGTCATTGATATAAAGGAATGTAATCTGGAAAATGCTGATAAGATGTGAGATAGAAAGAAAGATAGAGAGATAGATGGATAAATAGAGAGAGAGAGAGAGAGAGAGAGAGAGAGAGGGAGAGAGTGGGAGAGAGGGAGGGAGAGGGAGAGAGAAAGATAATCTGGTTGTTACAAAAGGGATAATACTGCATATAATATCAGAGATCATAGAGAAGAAATGAGAAACTTGGTATCAGGGTGAACATGGTGCATAAGATGGGGGCGAATATGTATGATGGGAAAAGCGGGAGATAGGGAAGATAGAAAAAAGAGAAAGAAAGAGGGAGAGAGAGAGAGAGAGAGAGGAAAGGGG
>BQKZ01000868.1:71551-98328 GCA_036244855.1 Temnopleurus reevesii
TAAATGTGCTACAAAGATGACACAGAAATGCGAGGAAATGTAGTATTTAGCCTTAGGATTTTACCCCAAGAGAACATTCAGAGACAAATGTTCGAAATAAAATCTGGGCCAATCGAATCAATATTTGATTATTTCCATTTGAAGCAGGTGTAAATGACCGACAGGAAAAATATATCTCACATTTCCTGATTATTTTGGAGCTGATTTGGATAAATATTAACTTTGGATATCACAAAGAATAAACAAAGAATAAAGAAAAGAAAATGTTCCGCAAAAGGCTTTCAGCCATTCCAGAGAGTTGACTATGTGATCTGGTTTCTAACGATGTATGCTTGTGTGTGTGTGTGTGTGTGGGGGGGGGGGGTGGTATACATGAAAATAAAGCAGTATGTGGGTATACTTTATCATATCATTGGAAAATTCTCAAACAGTTCAAGACTTTTCCCTTGTGTGAAACCTTTTAATGTCTCCTAAAAGATGCCAAATTTCATGTCAACTTCAAATTCTTTGTGGTTCTTCAGTTATGTATTATTACTTACGACTTATATCACTATTTGATCCAATTCAAATATTTATCAACAACATTAATCATCTTGTATAACTTTCCAATAGATCAGGCGTATACATCAGCAATTCTTACAGAAATAATTGTCAAATTCCATCGAGACACGATATTCAAACACGTTTCATTTCATCTATTCATAGTAAATTAAGTCACGAATTTTGCAAGTTTATTGTATGAATTATCGTTCATTCATAAATACATTTCAAAACGACATTGGTCTGGTAATTCTAAGGGTTGTTACCTTATTCTTGAATATTTTCTTTCACCATGAGTCTTTTTTCAAACACTCTACGACGTAGTTTATGGTTAACGTGTTGACAGTAGGCTGTAAATGTCAGACTATATGTAAAGGCCAATTCTTATGAACTGACCTTGATGTAACGAACAAGAAGCGATACACTTTAAAATGTTGCTGTTCTAGAACGTGAAGGTGGCGAAATATCGTGATGAAAAAATAATCAAAACAATAAAAAGCTAGAAATGGAGCCGACTTGAAAGTGAACATTTTTCTCTGAAAACTGCTTTCAGTTATTTAGTCATTCTTTTGTCATAAAATAACTCAAACGATAAATCACTTATTTATTTTCATGGACTAGTTCTATTATGACCTCCATTATCCAATTTTCTGAGCGTTAAATGCTCACAGTTTAGACTAGTAAGCAAAAAGTAATGAAACAGCTAGTAAAGATGCTGAACAGCACTTCATGAGCAGAGAGACTACCATATTAAGATGTAATCACCATGCAAGCTCCCTCCGTGCTTAAATCAGCACTTTTTACTTTGTTTCCATGTAAGCAGTCAGGGAAACTCTCGCTTTATCGAGATCTCGTATTTTCGAGATAATCCGCAGTTCAGCGATAGAGGTCGGAGTGCTACGAAATCGTGCGGGTCAGATCGCCTGTGTAAAGTGAATGGCAATTTGTTTTCCCGTCTTACATACCCATCATTAAAAAATAATTAACAAAAAACCTCAAGGTGGCGAATTTTGGTACGCTAGTATGTTAAGGAGAAATAAATTTCCCACCTTATATGTTAGTAAGAAAATTCGTCACCTTGAGGTTTTTTGTTAATTATTTGTTAATGATGGGTATGTAAGACGGAAAAACAAATTGCCATTCACTTTACACAGGCGATCTGACCCGCACGCTTTCGTAGCGCTCCGACCTCTATCGCTGAACTGCGTATTATCTCGAAAAAAAAAAACGAGATCTCGATAAAGCGAGAGTTTCCCTGACTGGTAAGCGCTTGAGTTCAAGGTAAAACGTAACCATTGCCGTTATTGAGAGTCGGCGAAAATGCTACTACATTGTGCGGATGGTGTGGTTGATCTTGTTTGTTTTATTCTTCATCAATCTGGGTTACTGTGAAGCACCAATCGTCGCCTGGCTCGAAACAAGACACACGACTTAATCCTGTCTGGCTGCCTGCCTGTAAGGATTGATGTGTCATTTTCTGTGTTTTTGCTCAGTCTCGATCTGTCTTCATCTCTCAACTATTATTGCATTATTGCACACACACGCAAATGTAAATCCACACTAACAGACACGTAAACACAAATGAACACTACAAATACGAAAGCATTTAGAGCAACACATACACGCACAAACACACACGCCCATACAAACATACACATATACACACATACACACATGCATTTTGTTTCTCGCTTGCGTTAATTTTCCCAACTTACACACATACCCTCGTATTATCAAACTCACACAAATACACCCACACAAGAAACACCCGGATTCATTCTTTCTCTCATTTTGATTATTACGTCTCTCTCTATTCTACACATACACCTAGAAAAAGATATAACACCCCTACACGACCCACATCCAACGACATACCCTTACCCGCATTCTTATTTCTCCCTCTTCACCCCCTCGATTTTTTACCCACGCAAACATTCTTGCACCCCAACATCACACATACACACACACAAATGAACACACACGAACTGACTACAAATCAAGGCTACACAAACATACATTGTTAGACGTGTATCATGCTCACACCTACACCTAACAAACTTGTCCCTTATACCTACCCTCTTCAGCTCTGTTTCCTATTCTCTTCTCTCCCTTTTCTTCTTTATCTTCACTTTATTTTACGTTTACCCACCCTATATATCCAATTATATTACCCACTTCACCCGTCAGTTTCTGTCCCCCCACACCTCCCTCGCACACCCACCCCGCCCCTGCTACTCACGCTTGAACCTCGAGTGTATAGTCACGATCATTTAATTGAATGTATTTTGAAGCCCATATTAATTCTTCCCTCCTTTGCAAAGCCAGTTACTTCATTTCCAATATGTTGAAACCCTTTCGGACAGGGTGAAGGTAGTAGGGGCTCATAATGTTACAAAATCACCTTCTAAAACAAACCGGCATGCATTCCTCATTATAAACCTAACCATCGCAAAATGTTCTAAATGTTGCCAACTTAAAATTACACACATTCCACGCCAAGTCTCTCTTTCCCCGCAACATTGATCCCCAAACATGGCCTATTCCAAAAAACCCAAACGACACAAACTCCTCACCCCAAATTCCAACTCTGACGCTATATCTCCAAAGGCGCTGTGTGCCAAGAGTGCACTCCGGCAACCCGACATATGATCCTTAGGTAAACCCCCGCTCGGGCTTAAGTTACTCCCTCCCGTGCCGAGTGCCAGTATAATTACTGTCTCGCTTAAAGTATTTGACTTTCAGAGCTCAGTCGAGATATGCAAACATTTCCCTTGTTATTCGATCTACGATCTGTTTGCGTAGAAGCGAGGAAAAAACAAGAGATTGACAAAAATTCGTCTAGGACGCATCCTTTTCGGCTTGATTTTGGAGGAGTCGGAAGTACTTATGGGCTTTTTCTTGAGACAATAATGCCGAAACGAAAAGCGTTTATCTCATTTCGCATCGTCCGTCGTAGCCTGCTTATACTTGTTGCATGTTGATAAGAATGTTATGGGGTTTTCATGATGCAATAGTGGGTTTTCGAAATTGGTGGACGGATGTTTGCGGACGGTATACATTGAGTGCGCATTTGACATGCGCACTAAATGATAAGGTCGGAACTAATGTGAGCATCCTTTGTGGTTTTCTACCGTCACACATTACGTTTTTAAATCGATTGTAAAATGTTTCCATCCTTTTTCCGCGGAATGTAAGGCAAACACTCTCCAAACAAAGAGAAAGTTAAATCCTTTTCGTTCCGTATTTGAAACATTATCAACAGGTTGTTTACTTTTTGATGAACCTTAAATGCTTCTGAATTATCTAAAAGGACACAAAATTAATTTTTTTTTTAACACCGGTTGTGTTTCAGAAAACTGAACGTAGATATATGCACGACTCTACGAACGACTGGTGACCCTTCCTTCGGTGCGATTCAGTGTCAGTGGTTAGCACCGACTGCCACAAAGGGTTACCAGTAGTTCGTATAGTCATGCGTAGATCTAGGAACAGCTTTCTGAAACACACCTCAGGAACCCGTTGATTGTCATTGAAATATTAATTGAAAATATTAATTGAAAATAAATAGAATCGGAAAATAGATAACACACGCCTGGTCATAATACTATGTCATTGTTAAAACAAACATTTTTCCGCCGTCAACTCGCCGCTAGATGATCCGTCAATATAATCAATTAGTTCGGTGAAACAAGCTTATGTAAGTGCCCTTCAAATCCTAAAATAGTATATACCCTTTCGAAAATTAGTGAATTAATTACGCAGCCATACATAACCTTAAAGGTTAAATCATACATTTGTGTTCATAGCCAATGCCTGCCAAGCATTAATTGGATTGAAAGACACGCCGTAAACGAAGAAGTACGAAGTGAAGACGTTAACAAACTCTCGATCAATGAACGCACGTATCAGCGTCAGCGACGCGTCTTTCCCCCATATTTGCTCGTTCGCGCGTATCGTCTTTAAAATTGTATGAAAACGTTAGGTAGAAGATGACTTTAAATTCAAAGATGCGTTGAGATGTACACTGAATTTAGTTCACACTAGACGTACACATTATGTTGACGTTAGGCAAGCGTGTCAAGCGTGTCCCCTCATGTTTTTTTGCATGGTAACCGTTGCTTAATCTCAATTTACCCCAAAATGTGACTGAGCCTTTAAAAGCAGTTGCAATGAAAAACATTCTTATTTGAATGGATCCGCCGACTCCGACAACAATAACCTTCACATTACAAATGATCTTAACGATACAGAGGAGAAATAAATTCAATTTAATTATATTAAATGCGTAGACCTCAGATGAAGGGCAATGAAAGGACGGGGCGGAGAGCTTATAAATGGTCGTAACTTTTATAATCGCGTGGGCATGGTGGGAGGGTGGCATTGTTCATGTATTTAAAGCATAGAATTTAATGTTTAACATGTTAAAAGGTATGGTTGAGAAAACCATGCGATGTTAATGTTCAATAAGTCACCTGTGATTTTATTCGATAATGTGTATAGGCCTACTTAATATTTGGAAGATGTGATGACTTATGAATCGAAATCTGCTCGACTTTTGAAAAAAATACCTGAGATAATAATAATGATAATATTTCTACTACTCATAATACACAATATTTAAATTGCACTTAATCATGATATGTTTCTAAGCGCACTGTGCATTGTTACCCGGCTATAGCAAGGCTACCATTTGACGCTCACTGCATTTATGGAAGTTCTCCCTACCGGTAATCATTCATCTCACCTGGGTTGAGTGCAGCACAATGTTGATAAAATTCATGTTGACGGAACTTAACGTCATGGGTGGGTGTGAGTTCAACGATGTATCATACATTTCGTATTTATTACTTTTAAGTATTCAATCATTAAAACATACATAACGGAATAGCTTTGATCTTCTTTGTAAGTAGGGGTGAAAAATGAGGAGAAGGGAATGGGATGACAAATCATATCATTACCTTAAGGTAAGTGGGTATTGGTATGTGAAAAGGAACATACAATAATGTAAAATATAAGAGAATATCTAAACGTTTATTTTGTATTGAACAAAAATCATCATACTTCTCAAGGAAAGGGAATGGTGGGTGGGTGGGTGAAAAATAAATGAGTGGTACGTAAAGTAGAAATTATAAAGTACTAAATTCACTAATTTTCTATAACCCCAACCCCCAAAAAACTCTATCGATCATTAAGGGTGAGTGGGTGAAGATATTGGTGAAATGTAATATGTGGTATTGGTATAAAAACCCGAAAATTAATCTTCACAAAATCGTCCACAAATTAATCCCGAATAGAAAAAACATGTGCCAAATCATTTTGCAAGAAAATGGCTGGAGTTTTTATAATCACACTGGTTCCATGTGTTGCTTTCTGTGTTGGCTATTGTGAAATAACACTTGGTGACTAACATTATCACGTCCTTAACCAACTTTGCATTTACTTAATTTAGATTCCCTTGCCAATACAAGTTCATTGTACATTTGCATCAAATAAGATCACTTCTTACCACTTTGATTAGAAAGTGAAGTTCTTTGCACGTACTCGATTATTGGCTTCAAAGTGAGATGGTATAGTTGTAGTCTAACTTTCCTTTTAATTTATCGTTGATCAGAGACAACGTTGTATACTACGTTTTCAAAAAGTTGAAAGATTCCTGAAATGTATCACCCATGCATAAAATCAATATTGTCCCCGCCACAAAGGCAAAATCTTCCCACAAACCCTTCATCCGGGTGCATTGTCAATCTTATCATGACCTCTGGCGCCGGGATCAACCACCGCTGGCAATCATTTTCAAAAACGTCCCCTCACTTACGTTATGAAAATATACAGTCCCCCGAGCGGCAAATCTAGGAGGAGTGTACGGTATCTTGCTCGTATCGTACCGGGTGCCTCCCGGGGCGAAGTGCGACTGACACCTCGCTATCTGATCTTTGAAATCTAAACGTTTACTTGTATTAAGGTTGACTCGCACCTTTGTGTTTTTAGCCTGCGTCTGCCCAGCATTTTTGGAAATTTAAAACACTCTCTGGACGCACACGTACGCAGGCCATACCGTGAACTGACGCTCGGTGTACGGTCCATGCGCGCAAGCCGATCCTTTTCTAATTTTCAAATATGCTGGGCCGACGCAGGCTAAAGACGCAAAGTGTGTGTCGGCCTTTTGAGTACGTGCTAAGGATCATTTTTTTCTTCTAAAAGTTGAATAAACAGCAACAGAAGAAGTGTCACATACACTATAGATTTGTATCATTTAAACTACAGCACGTCTTAAAGGGTCCGTAGTTTACCGAGCACTTATATTGAGCCTGCGTTTTGAATCCATATCGTTTTGTTTCATTTATTACATTCATCATACACCTCACTGACCAAATTCGCTGCTTAAACCGGGTTGTATCTGCACAAAGTCAATGGGATTACGGAATTCAGTAGTCAATGGGTTAATATTTTGGAAAGATTGACAGTTCTGTATTACTGTAACACACTTGATTTTCATCTTAAAGTGTATTCAGCTCTTGGCTAAATTCCGAAGATGCCTACCATTCGAAAACTTGCACGAAGCGTATTTTCATTGTAATTCAAGTCTTTCACGAAACGTGAGTAGCTGAAAGTGTGACGATTGTTTTCACGTTTGGTCTCAGATTTGTTCAGCTGTTGTGTTATTCACATTTTAATTCTGAACTCATGCATATTCCAGAACGGCTGGCATCTCTGAAATCCTCACACCTCTTTAGCACTGGCATTTATCAAGTATGAGAAATGGCTTATCTTCTGAAATCATAAGGATAAAACTGAAGGTGACATGAAAATTGTTTAAGCCCCAGTCACAAAGGGCCCCGGAAGCAACACGATTCAACACGACTCTTTGCTTGGAGGCAGTTAATTGCGAATTAACAAAGAGTCGTGTTGAATCGTGTTGCTTCCGGGGCCCTATATGTGACTGGGGCATTAGGGATTTTCTCTCTGTCATGTAGGTGGAGTGCAGATATGATAATTCGTGTTTTTTTTTTGTGAATTTTCTTTATTTCTCTTAAACTTTACGTATTATTGGCAGGAAATGGGCAATTTTTCTTGCCAATTTCCTATTGTTGTCAAGCAATTTAACGATTTAATAACTCAATTTCATGTAAGCACCTCATGCATTTTGCGCGAAATGAAATGCTCGAAATGCAAATTGTTTTGAAACTAGTTTAAGAATTACTACACATGAACACAACTTGAAGAAAAAAAATGTTGTTGAATTTCTTAATCGGGTGTTGCTACAAATTGACATTGGTCAGTTGGTCAGCACGCACCAAACATGCTTTTCAAGTGTAAACTAATTGGCAGTTAATTTGTATTTCTTTTCTGGCTTGTTATACAATTTGCTTAATATAATATAGATTTATAGAATTGTAGTCCTCTTTATTTGAACAAAATATTGACTTCTAATGTCAGTGAAGTTTTAATAAATAAATTTCTAAATTTCCAAATGATCTGAACTTTTAGCAACACTGCATTAGATACAACAAACTCATGTCCTAATTCGAACACACAAGTTCGCATTGCTGTTCACGTTCATTTATTTTTAACACAATCCAGTGTTTTAAGCAATGAATATTCATGCTTTCACAGTATAGCTATCATACGTTAACCTTAATCTCTCCATTACGAAACCAATTAAACACGGTTAATGGATAATCGTGTGGTAAACGGGATTTAAAACGGGTTGATGAAGATTTGTGTCATTCGAATACTTAACATGTAAAACGATTTATTTTTTTGAATAATTTATGTACAATAAACATATTTGTGTATCACTTATAATGAGAACATTTAAGATTCTTATACAATTTGTATTGTTGTAAGTGTAACCTAAAATGAGTCTGTCAGATTTGGTTAGGTTGATGAAATGTAGATTGTTAAGATTGTTACTTTTGATTTTGAAACGAGGTTCCAACGTTCGCCTTCCCTCTATTTAGACTTAATCCTGTCGATACAAGGATACAATACTCTTACTGTAATAAATCTCTTATTTCATTTTTCGTTACTATGTTATTATGCGTTGTACAAAATTATCAGTGTTATTTACGTTGTTAATGTATTTCATATCAGTGAATACGTTACCAGATATTCTTGCAACGATATTCTGAAGTTGTATTATTTTTTTTTATTGTAATTCGAAGCTCTCCTGGTGTATTTCACGCTACATCAGATAAACTCTTAAAACAAACTACTCATAATCATTGGATATGTAATCTACTGGGTCACCTAGTTAATTATTCATATTAATAACAATAATAATAATACAGGTTATTTCTATAGCGCTAACACATATAGTACAATAGCGCTTTACAATTTAACAGAACAACAAAAAATCAAAACAATTTGATTACTGTGGGAAAAGGTAAGTCTTAAGATGTTTTTAAGTCAGAAATGACTGAGATTTGAAAAGAACAAACTAGAAAATTGTGAAATTTTACAGAATAATGGCTGTACCCGACTCAACATTTCATTTGTGGTAATTTATAAATGTTACAATTTAATAGCAACACGATATCAACTATTTTCGAAAAGTTAAGTCGAACGAAGACAATACATCCGTACACCGTGTATTCAATTTTGCGGACACAACAATGACAAGCCGGTTCAGATTTCAATATCTTAGATTTCAATATCATTACAAAGAACCATTGAAATTGCGTTCGACTTAATTTTCCGAAAAAAGTTTACATCGTGTTTAGCGTATAGCCATACATTTCGTCTACGTTAGATATGAAGTTATTATTCGAGCATGACGATATTCCAACGCCTTTCATTTCCCAAACTTGTTTTTTCTTTTACCAAATGAAAGCACAAAATAATTGTGTAACGAAATAAAGTAACATGCTATAGCAAACTTTTGCGCACTTTATTCTAAGCTTTTTAAACGTCTTCATTGCTATCTTTGAGAGATATGAACTTACTATACTGCGGTCACGTGTCATAACGGTCGTTGGATAGTTAAAACTATTACCCCATACCTTAAGCATTCACCTTTCTAGCAGGTCTATCGTTCATACGAAGCTGCTATAACACCACAGGAGGATGGATACATTTTAGATTATTTTGAAGCCACTAGTTGACGTATTATGGTAATAAATATTCAACTAATTAACTATTGCTTGCTCGTTAGCATTATCATTTAGACCAACATCCTAGGATTTATTCTAATTCATCTACTTATATGATTTTTATCTGCAAATGGACTTTTGTTTCTTTCAAGTAACAAAGTAATAAGGTATTCCCAATTACCTAACTAAATTTGAGGATTGATCATTAGCTAGCGGTGAAAATTATTCATGATTCGTAGATGCAATAGCTGAATCGGACTTAAGCAAATGAATATACAAGTACCTGTATATAAAGACAACAGTCGACTTTACTTGCATTGTATTTTTTTTAGGAAGTACGGGGAACTTCATAGAATTAATATGTATTTTGGTGTTATGAGGGTTTCTAAGAAGGATCATAAATATTTATAATGCCAGATATTTCATAATCCCTCTTGTTTCTGCCCACGCGTTTGAGCAACATTTTTGCAATCTCAATATCCATCCTTCGCTATTGATTCCATTTTGACGTTAAAAACTTCTCCTCAAAATTTGTTGGGAAAGTGGCTAAAAAGCCACTACGTAACCCGAAACCCACAGGTGTGTCCTTTTCCCTATTCTGTCCCGTATCTGTCTATAAAGGATGAGCTTAACCACGTGACTACCCTCAGGTGAATTCATAAATTGATAATACCCGGGGTATTGGGCTATCAGTACTATATATCTCACTTGATCGGCAATACGTTGACGTCATTAGGCGCTCTGCGCGGGCCCGAGTAAAAACATATTTTGAGTGCCCCCTGAAATTTTCGGTAATTTGCGCGCGCTTTCTAGTCGCCGAATTACTGTAAAATGATTCTGAGAGTTTAATGGTGAGGGGTATTTGTTGTTCCAAATGCTGGATGAGCTAATAAAAGTCAACAATTCAATCATCGGGGGACATTTATTTTTCCATTTACAATGTCGAGTGCTGAGTTATGATATTGTTTGTGAAAACAAAACTTCTTGACCAGATATTGTGATAGATTTGTCTGTATTCCAATTTTTTCCTTCTTCTCTTCATATTTTCTCTTTCTTCTTTTCTTACATTTTCTCCTTCTCCAGTCTTCTTCTCTCCTTTTCTCCTCATACTCCTCCTCCTCCTCATCATCTTCTGTGTTTTCTTTATATTTCATCTTCTTCGTCTTCTTCTTCTTATTATTATTTTTCTTGTTCCGTTTTTTTTCTTTCATCTTCTAAATTATTGACTTGACTATTTGTATTTTTTAATAAAGTAGCATTCAATTCGATCCTTTCCCTCTCCACCCCCTCAACCCCTCCTTCTCTTTTAGCCTCTTTATTCTTGCTTCTATTTTGTCGTTGTCTTTTTGTCTCGTCACCCTCCTCCACTTCATATCCATTTTATATTCCCTCCATTATTCTTCCAGAAATTTCTTCTCTCTACTTACATAATAATTAAGTCTGTCCTCCGCTTATTCTTTTGTGATTGTCCTGCTCCTTGTCCTTATTTCTATTTTCCTTCCTTTTTGGTTCTTCCGTTTACATGGTTTAGCCTCAGTATTTAATGCATATACAATTATGTACGGGGGTACCACATCATTTGAAGTTCAACGCACTGAATAAACAAACTATCTATGGAGCAACTCCATGTCAATTTCATCCTCTTCTTGCCGGCCCTCTTTTAATTTAGAAAATCTGTGCGAGGCTTACGCCTAATTAACTATCCATATTGTGACGCTCTATTAAGTCCTTTCGGTCACTGCAAAAGTTAACGGTATGAAAACAAAATTCCGTATGCCATGATTTCGTTTATGATGCATCGTTTTGTATTATTATTATTATTCAATGCGTATTTCCGCAGAACCGTAAAGCTCTATCTCCATCACTGACCCCTTATCCAGACACAAAAGGCCGACTCACACGTTTGCGTTTTAGCTTGCGTCGCGTCGGCCAAGCGATTTTGAAAATTAAAAAGTATCCTCGAGCGTACAGTAGCGCTGATCTGGCGGTGGACTGACGTTCGGCTTGTGCGCAAGGAAGCAATCACCGAACGCGAATCCACCATACGACCTGCGTCTTTTTGCGTCAAGGGGGCATTTTAATTAAAGTAAAACTCTCGTCCGACGCAAGTTATAAATGGTCCCTGGACGCACAAATACGCAGGTCGTACGGTGAACGGACGCTAGGCATATGCAGGGTAACAACGCAAAAAAATCGGCCTTTAAAAAAAAAAGCGCAAAATTGCATCTTTGAGCATTACATTAAATAGAACACTGGGAGCATATATTTGGGTGCAATATTGTACCTTCCTGGTAAAAAGTCAAATCACAAAATGTATAGCCCGTATTCTGATGTCAGGTTTAACTTAAACTAGAGTTTAAATATATGGTTTAAGTATGGGAAGCCAAAAGAGGCTTGAATCTATAACAGACGATGTTTAATTTACCAGCACATTTGGCACTCATACTATTTAAAACTGTCTCGGAATAAAAACTTCAATAGTTTTCTACATTATTAGAGCATGGAAAAAGAGAGCAGTTAACAAAAGAATTATTCATTGTAAATAAATTTTTGGCACTTTTGGCTACCCATACTTAAAACACAGATTTAGACCAAGGTTAACTTAAACCTCGCTATCGGAATACGGGCATATGATTTTGCTTTCTGTGGAGTGCTCAGAGGATTTGAACCCCCGCCTTTGAGGGTGTGAAATTGCTAGTTTCTGTTCCCCCTTTATGTACCCCTTTTTTTGCTGACTACCTACATCAAAAGGATGCAATATTGCATCTTTTGCCACTGTTAACAATTTTTTTGGTGAATGATTGCACCCTTTCTACACCTTTATTGCTTAGTGTGTATGGACTGGAGGTGGCCTGAGCAAAAGAAGTTGCACCATTTGCACCACCATCTCCACGAAGAGTGTCGATAAAACCGCTTATGCGTATTGTGAAACGAATATTGCTCTGGTCGTCCTGAGATGGAAGCCTATCGCCCCATTGCAACCGGTTGTGGCATCACCTTTCGTTCCAAAATAAGCACATTCGCCCCCTATCCATGTGGTCATGTCAATGATCTCCATCACCCACGGTGAGTGGGTAGCGTATCATCATTTCCGGTCGATAATTTGCATCCCTTTTGGAACCAACTCGAGAGCAGGTGCGCTAATACCCCGTTGGTTATCCCCTATTTTCACCACACAGATTATGACGATGTCATTACGATGTAAATCAATCTGACAATCATGATCTGGGGGGGGGGGGGGTGTTTCATCAATATTTGTCGCAGCGACAAGGGGTAATTTTCTGACAGTTCCCAAAGCAACTGTCAGCGATAGTGCTTTTCATCCAATCACAACCAAGGAATTTGTCAGCACTGACTAATTGTCTCTGCGACAAATCTTGATGAAACACCCCCGGATGTAAACGGTTTATAACATAAGAACACAACAATAAGTGGAATAATGCATAATCACCGTCCAATTATACATTTGTATTATGCAAATGAAGGGATATGGGTATATTAAATTTCCAATTCAGGAACCTAAAACAGTCCTTGACCTTATACAATAATTGTCAATCATAAAGTCGACCGGATTTGTGCTAAAAGGCAAAACTCATTTTTGTCTACGAAAATTATATTATGATTCTAAAAATATCCTTACTAGTTAACATCTCGGTCACTTCAAGTTAATTTGTTAAGTTTATACAATTTAATAAAAGAGAATTTCACAAACATGGTGCCAATATTTGCACAAAATTTTCATAGATATCCTCTTCTTGCTAAAGACGTCATGACTTCTTGTGCCATCCGACTAACATAAACTTATCAAAGTTTGTGTAATTGTTATAAAAGTGGCAAAAGGTCGAGACGTCTAAGCAAAAAGAGGAGAGCTAAGACCATTTTGTGCAATTGGCCCCTTAGGCTATATTTCGATGCGCATTATATATATATAAAAAACACAACATGATCTGCAGGATGCGACCCTAATAATGAGTGAAGTAGTGCAGACGTGGATCCAACAACATAAGAAGATTTATTTTCTTGACAGAATATCATTAATGTGTCACAACTGAACATTGATATCAACAAACCATAACCGTGAATGAGGATATTATACTAAGAAACACTCGCATTGTGTCGTTAAAAAATTTAGCACATTCTCTCTTAATTGATTTAGAAGATACGAGGGCCCTTCAGAGTGAAACACTCGAGTAATGAATACTCTGAATGAGGGTGGAACTTAATGAGGTCTCGATCAAACATCGGGTCACTTCTTATACACTCGACCGTTAATCTCAAGGCCGAGTTACACCTTTGCGTCTTTAGCCTGCGTCGGCCCAGCCATTTTGGAAATCAAAAACAAAAAAAAACGCTCCCTTGACACACAAAGACACATGTTGTACGGTGGACTGGCGTTCGGCGGATGTTCCTTGAGCGCATGCCGAACGACAGTCCACTTTCAGATCAGCGTATCCTGGGTCGTTTTTAATCTTAAAAAAACGCTGGGCATACGCAGGATAAAAATGCAAAGGTGTAAGTAGGCACTTAGAGACTTTCATTGGTAGTGATGGTTACAGATTAATGGATGAAGGTTGTCTATCGTTTATGGCAGATGTAGGGGAAAAGGTGTAGCGGACAAACGGGACAACCAAGGCATATATGCATGATAGGTGTTAAGGAGATGTTGGTTAAGGCTATTCTGTTAATAGCAACATGCACAATTCTCGGTTAGGTTGAACAGTCAATCAAAGAGGAACTGAAAAGAAGAAGACGATTTAGTATCTACTTTCAACACGATATAAAGTATTTTCGAAAAGTTAAGTCGAACGCAATTTCAATGCTCTTTTGTAATGCTATTGAAATCGGTACCGGCCTGTCATTGTTGTGTCCGCACAGTTGAATACACGGCGTACGGAACTATTGTCTCTGTTCCAGTTAACTTTTTGGAAAAAGTTTATATCGTGTTTTTCGTAAAACTAAGTCGAGCGCCAATTCAATGCTCCTTTGCAATGCTATTGAAATCGAAACTGGCTTAAAGTGATCGTTATGTCCGCACAGTTCAATACACGGATCTATTGTCCATGACCCACTTTATTTTATGGAAATATCTTATATCGTGTTAGAAGAATAAGAATAAGAATACGATGGAACATTTGGTGATGGTGAAAAAGATATATCTAGTTAGATTGAGAGATGGTGCTTAGGAGAGAGAGAGCTAAAGTTAGTGGGTGCCATGCTGGGATACCCCATCACACTTAACCCCCCCCTCACATACCTAATATCAAAATGTGTTTCACACGTTTTTGAAACAAATAAGAAAGTTGCGTGTAGGTGTGTGTGCGTAGGTGTTTGTGTGCGTATATGTGTGTGTCTATGAAGGAGATGAGTAAAACTCTACATTGAGGGGAAAAAACACGTGCCGTCAGATCACATGACTCTTTAACAAAAATATATATCTCAAGCGCTATGAAAACCAAACAAGTCATCCCCGTCTATCTTTCACCTTGCAAGAACAATCTCGGTTTTCCGTTACGTGGGGAATCGAGTTTTTGTGTAAGCAGAGACGGGCAAATTGTGATTCGGGAGATAAAGTTGCGTTAAGTGGTTGCATTAAGCTCGGCTCTTAAAAAGGCACGATTTATATACACCACCCATGGTCATCCTACGTCCACGGCCACAGATGTGAAAATTGCTCCGAGATGATGGAGTCATTAAAAAGAGACAACATGTCTGAAAATTAAGAAGGCCGCCTGAAGTTTTCGCGGGGAAAACGGATGAGAGCAATCAGGGATGAAGGAGCAACGAGCTAAGATTCAATTCAGCCAGTAGATATAAGTGATGCCTGCCGTTCAAGAGTAGAACGGATGGAGTATTAAGTGACTCCAACTGGCACAGTTGGTGATATATCTTGCGAGTGTTAATTTCGCTTCATTCTTACGCCGATTTGAGAGGTGATGAAAGCGTATAATAATACATTTTGGAAGTTGTTGACTTTTTAGATGACTTTCACCCTCTGTTATTTTTCAGGTCTTTAAATGTTCTTTTCATCTGTTGGTATTCTAGACATGAGTATACTTCTCGGTCCGCTTGCATTAATATCCAAATCATGACAACTTTGTCATTCGATATACTGATTAGATTTTGCAAGCGTTGTCCTGGCAAAAAAGTAATAATTTAGAGCTTTGTGCAACAAGCTCCTGATAACATACAGGCAATGGCTGTATTATGATCTGATAAAGGTGTTAATCGATCACGACTTGATGAGTATGTTTTGTAAATTTATTCAATTAAATTCCATTATAAATTCACTTTGCCATATATATATAGCAGCCATCGAATGATAATTGAGATTTTACATCTTCAGAACAATTATTAGCTTGAACTAATATCACGACGAAAATCGTCCTTATTTACTGAAAACCCACAAATCAGCTTACAGATATGGTTACACTGAAACTGTTTTGAAATTTCCGAATAAATGATAACAATAATAATAAGGATTTTTTTTTTGTTAAAAGCGCCGAGCGCATGAATTGCTGCAAAGTGTGTGATAAAAATAACTTAGAGAACGTCTGTAACAGACTATTTAATGAATCACTAATTAGATTCGCAATTACTGAGCACATCATAATCACCAGCCATTCGTAAATTCATTATACATAACGACACGGTTAAAGCCCATGTATAGTTTTGGTAAAGATTAAAGAAATGTGAATTTGGGGGATATATACCATGACATATAGTTTCTATACACATTTCAAGATCATAGCATATTTTTCTACGAGCGAATTCTTTTGAAAATTTGAATTTTACCGTTAAATCGTATTTAGCGCCCTCTCTTAGTTATAACAATATTTTGCTTCTTATCGGGCATATAGAAAATTATTTCCAATGTTTTATTAAAGCATGCTAAAAGGAATACATAAAGAATAAATTCTGAAATTTTTATCCAATTCTGTTCATGAGAAGCTGTCCTTTATCAGCTATATAGATTTGAAGACAAAATTTGGCTATAAAAATATTCGCTTTTACCAAAACTGTACTTGGGCTTTAAACATAACACTGTGGTTTCAAGCATGATGTAAATAAATGGGATTTATATATATATATATATATAGGTAGATGGATGATTGTTGAATGATGATACGGAGACAGTTACTTCTCAGACATATTTCATTTTGATTCAAGCCCGGCGCACATGGGACGAATTTTAACGGTAATGTGACTTTTGAAGAGAATTGTGGCGTGCAAATAAAATACCACCTAGTGTTTCATTTACCTTGCCCCATTATTCACGGGAAATAATAATTCAACTCACTAATGGTTTAACGGAATATTGTAAAAAGCACTGAGAATATGTGCATGAAATGATGCAAAGTCTGTGGTAGAAATGACTTTAATAATCTCAGGAACAGGATGTAAAACAGTTTTTTAACTCATCTTGTTATCCTGAATAAATATGTTTGAATGAATGAAATGAATGAATGAATGAAACATGCTATTTAGTGAATCACTAATTAGATTCGCAATTACTGAGCACTGCACAATCGCCAGTCATTCGTAAATTCATTAAATAAAACGACATGGTTAAACATATCACTGTGGTTTCAAGCATGATGTAAATAAATGGGATTTATATAGGTAGATGGATGATCGTTGAATGAGGAAACGCGGACAGTTACCTCTGAGACATATTTCATTTTGATTCAAGCCCGGTACAGACTGGACGAATTTTACGATAATTGGAGTTACGAAGAGAAGTAATGTTGGCGGATTCGTTTGATTTGATTTGTAACATCGTAGATGAGAAAATACATTTTATTTGAATATCATGTTGAAAATTACATACCTTAGCAAGTTCAATTAATATAATTTTTTAACCACTCAAAGATAATTTTTTTTTTCATAGGAAAAATGATATCATAGTGTTGGGTAGATTTTTGCCCAATGTTGTACTCTTGTCAGATTGGATACTCCTTTGCTGGCGAAATACGATGAAATTGAATGGAAAGATATGGTGAACCGTTTACCCTTGGCATTTTGTGATTCGTGGTGCAATTGGTTCTGCCTCCTGCGTTTCAACCGGAGAGTCACGGTTCGAATCCCACCTTTAACGTTAATTTCATTCAGCAAGAAATTAATCCACATTATGCTGCACTTGACCCAGGTGTAATAAGGGACCCAGTTGGAAGGGACCGTTACAATACGCTTCGTTCAATGTACGCCACGAAGCGCCTTGCTGGAGTACTTTCACGGGAGTGGAAAATAATGAACGGCTTTTATATAGCGCTTATTAACTCTAAGAATTCTCTAAGCGCTCTACAATTGCAGCATTATTACCCTGGCTTTAGCCCGGCAGCCACTTCATTAGCGCACTTGGCGTTTCAAGGAATAAATATTCCTGCCAGGTACCCATTCACCACACCTGGGTTGAGTGCAGCACACTATGGGTAAATTTCTTGCTGAAGGAAATTAACGTCCTGGGAGAGATTCGAACCACCGACCCTCTAGTTAAGAGGCGAGAGTCCGAACCACTACACCACGACGCTTCCATGTACATTTCTTGTATGCGTGCATGTCTAAAACCTATAAAAACGGGTAATAACAACAACTATGACTAACCTAGGTAAATAAGCCAACTTATTTTTTTATCATTATTATTATAAACCAGCAATTCTCTTGAGAGTTTATTGTTCCAATTGATTGAGTGTTAAGTGAAAATAAAAAAAAATATCCCGCACCGTTACGATGGCTCATCTACTTATCACAGAACCCGGGCAAAAAAAAAAAAGAAAAGAAAAAAGAAAAAGAAAAAAAAGTCACTGACTTATTCCTAACCACACGTTTGCCTAATAAAAAATGTTCATTCCCATAATCAATAGGAAATATAATTCAATACCCAGCATTTTGCCATATTTCACGGGTCGTGCAGCGTTTACCGAGCCCACTAAAGCAGGTATATCATGAACAGTCGGTCGGCCGCTCCGATTCGGACCGGATGGAGGCGGCCTGAGAGTGATGGATGCCCCGGTGCTGCCCCGGTAGACAATCAGGACAATCTATCAATGATCGGATATCGCCGTGTCATTATGTGGTTAAGACTGGACATGTATATATAACACACTCCTAGAAAAAAATGTGCTAATTGATTATCATTTTGTTAACTTTTTGGTGAAAAAGCATTCTGTAGAGGGTTATTTACGTTATCATTGTGTCATTATGTGGTTAAGACTGGACATGTTTATATAAAACACTCCTAGAAAAAAAGGAGCAAATTGATTCTTTGTTACGTATTTGGAGAAGAAAATATTCGTAAGTGCATAGAGGGGGAAAACATTGCCCAACAGTTGGGTTGGGTTGACTTTTCACCCAATACATTTTGCAGTGTAATAAAGGGTTCTAAGAAGATCCTAAAAGTTTCAAAATGGCGGTTATATATAAGGTGTATCGCATTACATAGAGGTTTTAACGGTCAAGAGAGAAAGAAACTGGACTGGTATAAAATCATAAACTGGTCACTTTTGTTTACAGTACGTGTATTTCACTTTAGATCGAAGAGTCTCGGAGAAACATAAGAGTGAGGAAACTCATCACATTTTCGATGACAGATTCACATGGAAATGAAAATTGACCGATAATTCCTGCAGAATTTCGTAATTATGTCAGTAAAACAGTATGCAGTCTAAAAAGTAGACTTAAAATACGCATGGAAACGGAAGACAGTTAAATGAAAATACATACTTATAAGGCTTAGATAATGGTTGGTGATGATATTTATTGATTTGTGTTCATGTAAGTTTGGGGTTAATTAAAAACGTACAGAGAAAATGTTGTTTACAAATTAGCCTGCAAGACCACTGATTATTAAGAATGATCCGTTGCAAACATTTTCCTTTCGTTTTCGCTCAGTTTTTTTTTTCCAGTTTCCAATTCCTTTCTAACCTGCTAACAATGAGATCCCAACAAGCGCACCTTCAACCGAGACCACAATGAATGTGAATATCGAATCTGTCGTTTCTCAAGAAAAATCTAAGTAATCTTCTAAAATTGAAAGCCCTTAATGGCTTAAATGGACCAAAGCTTAAAAGGTGACAGTCCTAAGAAAACAGCACCACAAAGCTGTAAATGGACCCACATCACACTAAGCCTCCCCCGCGAAGTCGCTAAGTCCCTTGCAAAGTGAAAACGACATCGAGATAGAATCAAACCTACTATATAGACAGTTTAAACACTATACCATTGCTTTATTTACGCTTCTATTTTTTTTTTTATAGAATTCTCGGGAGAAGAGGTAAATTGAATAAGACGTTTCGAATGTATAAAATTTGCATTTTTTGTAATCAAATAAGCAACCCAAAATCAATCGTTGTTTGACGACTGATATGTGCTGTATTGACAGAAATAAGAACATTGGATGGGGGCTAGTGAGAATTATCTCAAGACTGAAGGTCAACACAGAATGTAACGATTTCCAGAGTGCACTCCTACAATCTTCCATAAAATGTGAACATTAGAACATAGATTTTCCCCCGCACACAGGACCGACTGAAAAGGTTCTTTAGGGGTTCAAGAACATCAAATAGTTTCATGAAAAAAAAAGAGGTAGAAAATGGCGAATTTAGGTAATGTATAACTTTCCAGTGATCATTTAGATGCTTAATATGGGGAACAAGTTTAGAAAATTTTAGAATCACATTATTTTTAGGAGCGTACTCGGAAAATGGGTCATTCGTATTTGATGTCAGGTGGTTTTGTCAAAAATGGGAGTTGTTCTCCTGGTTGAATATCCTTGAGGTATTGTCCTCAGAAAAGTTTTCTTCCGGGGGAACTTTCCAATGTGACTTTTGTCGGATGCACTTGGACTTATTCCCCGGAAAATGTTATTAGAACCCTTTAGTTACAATTAGAAAGCTTAAAAACTGTCTCGAATTCGAATCTTATACTAGTGAGTATATATTTTCCCAATACAACATAAATTTTAAAAGGCAATGATCCACTGACATGGCTGAAGCCCATCGAATTTTGTCAAGTATGTGCTTTTGCTAGGACAGGAATGTATGTCAAATAGAATAACCTCGTTTTACTGTTCACTTATTTTGAAGATTCAAATACATACAGTCATATATAATTATGTTAATATTACAAAAGAAGCGATAGAGGCTGGTTTAGAGGTACGTGTTTACATGATAATGTCGTGTAGCATTATCATACCCATCTAAATTGAAGGACGAACCGCAATTCAAATGGAAAAAAAAATATGCCGTACACTTGAGATAATTTTCCTGTATATTCATCGCAAACACAAGAACAAACGATTCCCGTTACAAAAATCTGTCAACTTTAATGCCAAAATAACATTGTTGTTCATTATGAAATATAAAAACCGCACGCTATGAGGGACTCCACAATTTGAATTGTTTTACGTACATTTAACAATCGGATAGAGTTTCAACATTCTTTTATAACGGCTCTTCAAATTCACTGTGTCAGTTTATTCCCAAACGGGCAAGTTACAGTAAAACAATTCTCACCCGATTAAATTAGCCATTTTCAATCGATGTAATTCAAGGACACACTCTCCCCACCGCGCGCAAAAATTTGAATTTCTATTTCAATTTGATTGAATAAAATAAAGCCCGGTTACATAGGACCTCGGAAGCAGCACGATTCACCCCGACTCGTTGTTCTGAGGCAGTTAACTGTGAGTCGGGGTGAATCGTGTTGCTTACGGGGTCCTATGCGACCGGGGCTTAACCGATCTGGAGCCCACATCGGGAATTCGGAGTACTGGAATTTCCAACGGTAGGGAAAAGCTCACCTTACCCTTAAACATTCTTGATTAAAGTTTAGAATAACCAAAGAGATACGGAATAACTCTTGGATGTGTGGTGGTGACGGATGTTCATGATGTTCGATTAGATGTGTGGAAAAGGGTAAGAGATAACCTTTCGAATAATCACCTAGGCACACGAGAAATGAGGAACTATGGTGCATATTGAGAATTCGCGAGATATTTAGGGAAGATTAAGAGCAATATGCGATAAGGTTTGCAGTGCAAATTGGTTTTAGAACTCGTGGGAGATGGTGTGCAGTTCATGAGGAGCAGTATGCCGGGAGTAGAACGAGAGATAACCGACTATTTGGCACGAAATGCGTCGATGTGATGCGAAAATGAGCGGTTTTAAGTATGATATTTGTTCAGTCAATAAAATATATCATTTTAAACCACAGACTCTTACCCATAGATTGTGCAATCACAAAATGATACTTGAAATAATTTGTCATAATTTTAGAACTATTGATACCATTGGTATTATTTATACAGATTGTGTTTTAATTTTAGGATTGAAAAGAACGACAGTTCAGTTTTCATTCATTATTTTCATTTTTTGTTTTTCATACATCATCGTAACAAAATATGAAATCAGGGATGCATCTTCACCTTAATCACTGCTGCCACCAGCAACGTCACGATTATTGCATATTTCTTATATTTGCTTTGTCTTCATTATTTTACCACTCAGCTCAACATAATTTACATAACACATACACACAAACACACATGTACGCACACACACACACACACACACACACACACACACACACCCAGTAAATCCGAGTACACCGGCAATCACACTATAAAACACACAAACATACATACACATACACGCAAGCTCGAAAAAAACTACACACATCTAAACAAAAACAGAAAATACGCTTGTCATATCCTCGCACATGCACACACACATACACAAACACAAATGAACATATTCCCACAAACATACTTACATACCTATCTGAATTGAAAAGATATTTTTTTTTATAAATCCATTCACCCAATAAAATAAACGTAATACCCATCCACAGTGATTAAAATCATATCATAGATAACATTTTTATTATTGTTCAATCACAGTTTATACCTATCTAGACATGCAAAAAAATCCCCACACATAATTAACTCGATTGATACATTTATTTGGTTAGCACAGTACTTTGACATTTCGCTGTGATTTGTGTGAAGTGCGTGCCTCGGCTCCGTTGCATTCTTGAGTATACATTTACCCGGAAAGGCGATCGGGCTTCTGAGAGCAGCGAACACTTCTCGACGGGGAAAGCGTGAATGGGAACACTTGGAAGTGCACCGATGGCTCGATAATTTTAAAGTGCCTTTAAATAGAGAGTAACGACGGCTAACGGTTTAAGCGCCATTTTTCAATTTTCCTCATCATTTCTACTTAACCATGACACTCGTCTACCAGTCTACAGAATATGAATATAATTAGGTCAAATTCCTAAATTTGGACCGGTGAAGTTGCCATTTGTTAGACTAGTTTATTCCTGACAATACCGCAATGGCTTATTTTGCCAGTTTTCTGCCATTATTTAATTTTGATAAATAAGTAAATATAGGTCATATTAATACATTATGATATTCGTGAATCAAGACAAAGTAATGTCCGTTTCGAGGATACAAGAACACAAATGGCATACCGTTCAAACAAATGAAATGATAAACATGTATTAAATCTATCATCAATTCATATTAATTGACACATATTTTTTTATTCCACATCTGAGTTTAAAAGTATACAAGAATAGTCTTAAAAATACATCATATAAAATAAACATACATTTCATAAGCTGTTTTACATATCTTTGCCATATACAAGACAAAAACATAAGAAAAACAGTCATTTTTATCCTGAAGCTTAAATGGTAATAATTTATGCAAATTGATTTTGTTGCTATGAAAGTAACATGCACATGCACGAAAGTAAATCTGAATTCTGAGTAGTGTACAAGGTCAGAACTTTAAGGACGTTTCAGATACTTACATTTCACACAAATTCTGTCTGAATTGTAACGACCCTTTGCATATTTTTTTCCATTCATGAAAGCAATCGCCCAAGAACAACTTTACGAACTTGTTAGCTATTTTGACAGTGTCATCTGATGCTTTGTGCACTAAAGTCCATACGCGACGAATAACGCATTTATAAACTGGGAACATAAACAACATGAATTCGTCGTTGAATAAACATTGTGACAAGCACTAGTAATCTATCCTTAAACCTGACCATATCTTAGAATAAATTCATACAATATCCTTCTTTAGCCTGCGTCACACCTTTGCGTTTTTAACCTGCGTCGTCGGCCCAGCGTTTTTGAAAATTCAAAACGCTCCCTTGACAGGCAGCATTAGCTGGCAGCTTGCACTCAACGAGCGTACGACGAGCGTCAGTCAACCGCATGACCTGCGTCTTTGTGCGTCAAGGGAGTATTTTTAATTTCCAAAAACGCTGGGTCGATGCAGGCTAAAAACGCAAAGATGTGACGCAGGCTTATGACATTCAAATCATAAGCATTTTCCTGATATATTCTAGAACTGAATTGAAATATCTTGTATTGAGAAATTGACCATTGTAGAGTCTATTATATTCTGTTTTTGATAAACTAGATTAATAAAGTGAAACATACCCAATATCGTATTAATCTCTATATCAATATCAAAAATTTAATATTGATAATAATACCATTTTTTTAAACACTGACCCATCTAACTCTAAATACTGTATAATGTAAACTATATACATGTAGCCCAGAACTTGAATTAGATTTATCAGTTGTAATATTTGCTTTACATGCTTTGCTAAATGCTATATATACAAGGAGCGCTTTTCAACTGATTTCTTTTTGAAAATCTTATTCTATATCTTATCATTTTGGCATGATTTCATACGTGGTTTTAGAAAGATGCAAAGAGGATCTGATTTTTTGAATAACAAAATTATCAGTAGATGAGCAAGGTTAAAGACTAATTTCGATTTCATTTCGATTTAATTTCATTTTCCACCCTTTAAAACATCAGCTGCCGTGAGGGAATGCAAAATGTCGGACAAGAACCACCTGACTCGGAAAGTATTCAATTTGCAAACCCCGACATTGCTAACAAAAATATGCCGCATCCGTCCTGTGAAATGTAACCAATCAATTTCCGTTTTAATATACCAATCCATATCAATCGATATTTGTAACAGCCGATGCTGATGTTGCATGTATACATATGGAGGAGCAATGTTCGCAGAACACTTACAATATATCTTATTCTAAATTTAAATATTGAGATGCGCAGCCCACGCAATGAATCTATTTTCGGCGCAATGTGAATAATATTGAGCAAGAGATTTGTAAAATTCGCTATGCTATCAAGTGAATAGTTCAGACGTAAAATTGTTCAACTGGAATTGACTAGATGGTTGATTAGTTTCAGGATCACTGATATTTAGAAGACGATTAAAAAATGACACTTGATCCGTTCAAAATGTGAGGGGACGCAAAAGCGCAACATGAACTTTATTTGTAAATCAGTGTCTTATTTCGTGTGGTTACTTATGCGTTAAAAAAGAACTGATTTTACGAGTGAACATTTGTATTTATTTATGTATTTGTTTATTCATCTATTTATTAATTAATTCATATGTTACCAGGGTAGCCCATTAAACAATGTTTCGTCTTCCTGGGGGCTATGGAACACACTGAAATATATATTTCAAAGATATTATATCAATGATAATATCCAATTTGATGTAAATGAGCGGACATCGAGTAGTAGGTATAGATGTAAATCAATATTTATATAATCATGCAGAATATAGAGTTCTCCTCTAATTACCATTGTCATACACGTATCTATATAGGGTCATGAGTTTAAGATTACTTAAAAGGAAAACTGAAAACTGAAAAAAAAAATCGTTGACCCAGGTAACAAGCCCCCTCCCCCAAAAACAACAACACAAAACACTAAACAGCAAGAAAATCTACAAACATTGCAAACAAACCAATACCAATAATCAAAACGAACAAAACAGGAACTGATCTTCATGTCGTTTTTCTTTCCTCCCTGCCCCTTCCCTTTTTTAAATTCAATTTCATTTACAAGGGAAGTTGCCACCCCTCAGGCCACATTCCCTTTAGATACACGTCTAATTGCCAAGGGGATCGCCATCTCCACTTTCCATTCCATAATTTCAATTAAAATTTATGTCATCATCCAAACCTCGTCACAGGGTACGACTTAATGCAATTAAATGACCATGACATTTATCTTCAACATTGACAGTGCACAATCCAAATTGTGTCTCAGAGGAACAGAATGATACAAAGTTATAACCTATTGTCTAAGCCTCTAAGGTTATTTTAATACAGCGACAAAAGCTAACACGCAATTTGAACATGTTGAACAAAATGTCTGCAAAATGTTCACAACATTTTAAAGACGCCCCGTGAACGTAGACATACGGAATAAAGAGGCCTTAGCACCAGCCGGGCGGCGCCTTCAACGTCAGTCAAGATACTTCCCGTTTCTGCGTTCACAGAGCGTCATTCATCCTACATGAACGCTCGGCAAACGTTGGCTGCAAAAGTGTGATTAAGAATATTAGGTCACACATTAGCTACCCAGAGTACAACCTGTGTAAATTGTTTTTACCATCTCAATGCGCAAGAATTAAAAGAGGACAAGCATTGCTGATGCTAATATGTGCGTAGGTCGAGCGCAAGGCTTGCGAATACAACGTTAGCAACCCGTGGCCCCTGCTAACTTCTGCTGACAGCGACAAAACACAATTTTCATTTTTTTTTCTCGCTAGGCATAAATGTCGTGTTTATCCTTTTAATACGCGAGTATAATACAGAAACCTTGACATTCATACGAATAAGTAATCATGGTGTTGGCAAAAAGACAAAACACAAAGGGAAGATTGAGAAAGAAGGAGACATATGAAATTGAAGTCGACTGTACGTGTTATTCTATATTTTCCATGAATGCATTGTAAAGCTAGAATCACTTATCCTTAAGGTGGCAAATGGGTTCTTTCTCTTTTTCTAGCATATTTTCAAATATTAGCTATTTAATGACAAAACGTAAATTTACGCATTATTACAGACATGAATTAAACGATTTCTTAAGATTGCCGCTTTTATCGACTGAGATTTTACCGTGAGCAGAAGGGACACCTTGCGCCTCATTACTTGATGCCTGCGCCCAACACCCACTGATCTCCTCCCGGTCCTTGCAGGAATTGCGCCACCAAGGTTACGTCGAGAGAACCTGACTGATAAGTTGACAAATACATCTCTTGCTGCCGAAGATCATCCCTTGCA
>BQKZ01000868.1:99659-113346 GCA_036244855.1 Temnopleurus reevesii
CCCCCCCCCCCCCCACATCGATAATCGGAGGTGGACCAAAAATTGAAAATAAAAAAGGCCCCAAATTACAGATCGTCAGACCTCGACTTACGCAGCAGTAGCGCGAAACCAATGATGAGGCTTACTTAATTTTCCTTTAAACCCCCTTGTTTGTAATCAAACGCGTTTCTGTTAAGATATGACCAGTTCAATTGCGTTTCATATGGTTATGTCACATCAACATATATAGTTAATCCAGTATATAGATAAATATATTAGTATGTATTTCTAAGTGTTTTACGAGCTATTTTTAAGCGCTTTTCCACCGAATTGCACAACATTTGTTGGTTTTATCCTTTTCCAATTCCTTGCTTTTAAATGATGATGAATGGAAAATATTGCTGCAATATTTCCGACCATAGTAAACCGTATCATAAAAATTCGTCGCAAGTAGGGCTCGTATCTCCTCGATTTTCACGATTTTTTAATCCATTCAATAAAAGGATCTCGCAATGAATGAATTTAATTCACGTCACAAACCACCATAAAATACAAATGATTGCTGGTTCCTGAAATATATCACTACACCAAGGTCATGTAACAGTCACTATCGGCTGCCGAATCAATTTCGTGGTACAGCAAAAAAAGATCTTGGTAATTTCAGCCCTGAAACGCAACACTATTCCGAGGCACAAAAATCTATTTTTATCGGTTTTGAAAAATCAATATTGTTGCTACTCGTGAAAGATACCAAATTAGGTGCTTCAGAGTGGTTAAGATTTTTTTTAATTCCCCTCGAGGCACGGCAGAGTATTTGATATTGATTCCGTAAATACTATTGTGAAAAGATCATGACGTCACAACAAATGATGTCATGAATGAAACAATATTTGTGAAAATGTAGTACGAAGATGGAAGATGTGTTACTTCACTTTAAACAAAAATCAGTGGTATTTACTCAAACTTGCCATGTTCAGAAACAACTTTACAATTATTAAGTGTTTGAAATTGAAATTGATTTATTAAACTTCATTGACATATAAAATATTATGTTCCCATAATTGTAATTTCATGCTAATTGGACTCGGTTATATTATTATTACTTGATTATGAAAGTATCCTAAATAATACAATTCTAATCAGATACCGACTCCGGGGTTCGAACCCACGACCTTTCCATTTCGAGACGGACGCCCTACTTAATTAATTGCAAATCAATCGTATCCCTATATGGCAGACATTTGGTTAGCCAAGCCTATTCCACCCAAATATCTACGCAAATGTGTGACTAATGAAGCATTTGCAAAGGATCAATATCAACTACGAGGAAAAGAAGAACATGAGTTTCCTTTAAACCAAAGCTATGACCCAGCAATTGGGAAGAAAATGGGGGAAAGAGAGAATCGTATTTGTTTTTCTGAGAAGCAAATAGCTTCAAGAGAAGGGACAACACTTGATGTACGCTATTGCTAATTTGCCTTTCTCCCGAGGTTTTGATCTCAATGAAGCGCTCTCACACTCGAGTGATATCCCTGCCCCAGCCCGCTCCAGGCACGATAAGGCTCACTAAAGCCTTTAAATCACCGCTGATTAAGCCCCAGTCACATAGAAGCGCCGCGCCGATTCAACACGACTCAACACGACTCTTTCTCAGGGACGCGATTTGGTAAACAATAACAAAGAATCGTGTTGAGTCGTATTGAATCGGGGTTCCATGTGCCAGGAGCCTTAGCAGAACGATTAAACATTGAATCATTGACTGTAGCAGTGGCAAAGAAAAGGAAGTAAAAGAAATAATTATTCAGTGTACAAGTGTCACTCGTATTCTGCTTTTTTTTTTTTTTTTTTTTTACAGATTAAGGAAAAATTAAACGAGTCACAAAGAAGCCCCGATTGGATAAGATTGAACACGAGTTGCTCAATCAAATGCCTATGAGTCGTGTTGAGTCGTGTTGCTTCCGGGGTTCTTTGTAACTAAGGCATTAATGTGAAGGCTTGAACGGGAGTTATCTGAATTGTCCCATCTCTTTGTCCATTCAGCTCACTGCAAATGACTAAATCTGGATGTTGTAAACGGGTTTAAAGCTACCATCCCAGTATAATGTGAACGCACCTATTTTAACCGGGTTCTTGCGTTTGTGGTGGAGAAGCATTGCAGATCCGTTTCTCGACCTTGTTTGTTCGACGTAGCGAAGATGCGGCGCTGTCTTGATGACAAAGAAAATAAGCAATCGTCTTCATCTTGGCTTAATGGTTCATGCTTATTCATCCAATTATACTCTCTTTCTCTACATTTTCATTGATCGGCTCATGACTATTTATCCTTGTATGGAAACATTATGTATTGATCAATGATGCATCATAGTTATACATGACAGAATTAGATTGATTCTCACAAAGAAAATTGAAATGCAATCAGAGGCGGCTTTCAAAGAATTCGATTTCGATCTTCGAATATTTCGATGATTGACCTAAATTTCCATTGCATGTTGACACAGCTTATTTACTGGAAATATTGTGACTGTATATTATATTCCCCTCCATATATTTGGATCATTCAATTTAAATCATTAGCTTGTTAATCATACTACGATTTTAAAATTTATCTAGAACATTCATCTATTATCATGATTGTGCAAACTGCGTTTTATGATTATTATTTTCCTGGATTTAGCCAATTTACTATACATTATTACCCTGGCCTTATCCCTGCCACAGCACCAGCGCAGGCACCTAAAAATGAATGCCCATAAAAATATACCATGTAACCTTTCATTTCATAACCTTTCATTTCATTACAATATGGATTTACGCCATCCCTCGGATTCGATCCCACGACCTTCCCATGGAAGAAGCTAATCCTAACCACTAGGCCCCGACGCTGGATTCACATATTGTGTTTTAATTTTGGTTCGAATTGCATGGGAGTCTAATCATAAGAATATGAATCTATTATTACTTCTGCTCTTGTACGTCATAAACCTCGAGGGAATTGAATTATCAAAATATAACTTTTGTTTATTTCAACTGTTTTCTCCATTAGAATAGACATGCATATACATAATCGAAAGTTGTTCATGTGTCTGTATATTCTTCCAGCACGTTTTCTCCAATAATTCCAAAAATACCAGTGTACCCAAACGTCAGCAAGTGAATATCAAACCAAGGGGCTTTAAGCAACAGGAGTGATGACAAAACACAAAAATGGAAATCACCTGGTGTAATTGAAAAGAACAACAATGCAATCTCTGGGCTTCGTAAATCCTTTGATCCCTAACTCTGATGCCGCCTTATACCAGTAGAGCGGGAAGAAACACCAAACAACTTTTTAAAATTATGATGCGCAGTACATTTCAGGGATTTCCAAACTTATGCGGTAGATGTGCAGTTGTTTTTATCGCGACCAAGAAAATATTTTCAAATTTTCGTGTCATCTCAATGAGAACTTTTGAAGATATAGCTAAAAATTTCGAAAATACCAACTTATTTTCGACTTGATTTTACTCATTTCCACACGTTTCCACATGTTGTACGCTTCATATTACTTTTTGCAGATGTCATTCTGTCAGATAAACCTATTGATATTCGCGGGCAAGTGCGGGCAATTAAGAAATCATCATTTTAATTTTTAGTTTTTGGGGCACTAAGTTCGTTTGCTTGCACCCAAATACTGTGAAAATATAACTTGCATAACTAGGTCACCGAAAACTTTGTACGATTCAATCAGCATCACAATTAAACATTCAACATTGTTCGTGTTACGGTGTTAAGCACCAGAGCTATTTCTTTGTTCTCCCATCTGAGTAAATCTTTTGTTTAGGGTGCATATTTGTCATGTTTCTGATGATTTCACCTGCGCGGCCTCACAGTTACTTCTGAGCGAACTTTATCCTTGTGTTCATACATCCATGATCAAACTTACACCGAATCTAAAAAGCCCCCAATACCCCAAACGCTGGAATTTCCTTGATTCAGATTTGATAAGAAGAAGTGAAACAAGGATGGAATAAAAAAATAATGAAATAAATTGATTGCAAATTTAACCTTTTAGTTTTATACATGTCTTCCAAAGACCATCATAAAACATCATTAATATTTAGGCAATGGTTTGGATTCCAATTAATATTCACTGCAGGGAAAATAATTAGGTTCAGAATGTCACATAATCATCAATCCCCAAGATGGGCGTACATGCTCTATCTACTTAATCGAGGCTATCAGAGCTCTTAGATTGAATGAAAGAATTCATGAGATAAGAATAAGTAATATCATTTAGATGAAAAAATAGCAGCATTTTGAGCTAACAATTATCCTTTACAAGTCTGAACAATTGGAGGGTTTCCCTTTCAATTTCCTACTGCCAAGCGATTTTCCGATTCAATCATTCAGTTTCGTCGAAATTCCTCACACAATCCATGTATTTTGAGCGAAATTGAATACCCGAAATGTAAAGTAGGTCAATAGATTCAGATGTCAACTTCAGATTGTTTCATTATTTCATTTAATAAACTTAACATTGGTTTCCAACTATCATGATTATGAGCATAAGAAGCTGAGAATATAGCATAACCATGCATATTTCAACTCAATATCGCGTAATTATATGGAGTGTTATTATTGAAATGAATGATACAGAAACGTACGTTTTATTATGCAATGAGCACGTGCACAATATAAGGCGCCGCTTTACGTCCTCTCATTGAACCATACAACTGTTGAACACCACGTAACTTTAACGACTCCGCCAATCGTATACATGCATGAATTAATACACCGATCGCAGTATTCGCGCGTTGATTACAAATAAGCGTTACTTGTCACGGTCCGGGAAAGCAAAGGGAGCCGACCCCGTACCTCTCGGCGTAACCTCCTCCATCGCCCCGGGCAGAATACCGGCCGATTCTCCCCGCTTGTATTCTATTATTTACCTCTATCACAACCAACAGCTGTTGATTTGATAACCAAACGGAATAATGAAATCATTCGCAATATGAAAGTGTTCCTCTTGGCCATATGAGATATGTGTTGAGGTTCTTTTGTCTATTTTTGAATAGCTGCCGATATACATGTAGTCCTTAAAGAAGATGTTACTTCCCGCTGTTTATCACTGTCTTTTTGTTTTCAATCTGTGTTCAAGCTTACACACATGCTTCTTCCGATTTAATTTCCACTTTCTCTTCCTCTGTACGTATACTTCCATTAACAACTCCTCTGAATATGCTTCCCATTTATTTTTTCAACTTTCTGTATTAAAACTTTTACGATAAAGCAGACATCTTTTGTGTCATTACTTTCTACTTCCCGACACTTTCTTTGTTCTGCATCTCATTTTCCTATTCGTTTCCACTTCGCTATTTTCTGTTGAACCTTACCGTCAGGATTAATTATCCTTCTCCTCTTCTCTCGTTATTTCCGTTTCTCCTCCTTTCTCTTTGACTCTTTCTCCCTCTTTCTCTCTACATTTTCCGTTTCTACAATCTCTCTTTATTTCCTGACTCTTTCAGAAACTCTATTTTTTCCCTTCGTCTATTGATGTATTAACTTTTCACCCCATCCATTACCCACGTTGTTTCTCCAACCACTTATTCCTCTTAAAACACATACACACATCTAAACAAATACACACACACACACACACACACACACACACACACACACACACACATATATATATATATATATCTATATATATACGCTTTACACACAAACACACATAAGCATCTTAATTATATTCTATTTTCCTTTCAAAATCTTCTAGCCCTTTCATATTTTCTTTGCCTTTCTTTCTCCTTCACGAAACTATACACACAAACACGCACCGATAAACACACCTATATGCAAACGCACCCAGACACACCTACACAAACACACACGCAAACATCCAACACACATAAACACTCACCTACACAAACGCACACAATCACACACACATACACTTTCTCTCTCTCACTCTCTCTCTGTCCTCTCTCCCACATTCCCTTGAATCACAATGTAACATGGAGTCGTTATGAATGACTTCGGACTTTCACAAACACATACACCATACACAAACGCACACACACACATACATAAGCACACCTACACAAACACACATACACATGTCCACTCACCTATACCATCCTGAATCACAAAATGTATCAATGATTTCACCTGAATTCGGTCGTGCTAACCCGGGGTCGTAATGAATGACTTAGGACATGCACAAACAAACACACATATACCCACTTACAAATACACACATTTTCACACACATACACACTCTCTCTCCCACTCTTTCCCGAATCACAATGTATCAATGATCTCACCTGAATTCAGTCGTGCTAACCCGAGGTCGTAATGAATGACTTTGGACGAGTTGCGCCGAACCGCCCCGGGGCACGTATCACATGCCGGTGATTGTGCGCTTTTTTATAAATCCAGTCAACAGAATTAAATACTAGTTAGCCTACTAGGCTCTCTAATGTAGCCTTCCATTTGTTAATGTGTGGTAACAGATTTGTGTCAGTAGCCAACGTATGCCAAGCGCTAAACTATCACAGACTTCAGCTAGTCATGTTGACTAGTTTAAAGCTTGCCAGAAACTAATCCACCGTTTCTGGTCAAAAGTGACTAAAATTGCCATAAATATGACCAATGCCTAGTACACCTGTAATTGTAATCAGATTCCTTTCCGTAAGTGCCCATGGGCCCCTTTGAACATGGGTCCCTGTGAACTAGTCAATCTGACCATTTCTTATTTTAAGAGAGTATAATTGCCGTCTATAATGAACAGGATACACGTTTGGATAACACTCGCATGTGCAAGCGTCGAGAACCAGCCGAACATAATTATCTAACGCCAGTTAATCGTCATCCATGCATCTTTCTGCCTCCGGGAGCATCAAATATTTCATGACCACGAGGCATCTACTGCAAAACGCAAATGCTAAATTTAACAACAGTTGGAATCTATATAGGACCACACTAGAAAAGTGAAAAATAACCTCAGTTTGCATTCATTTAATTTATTTAAATACATAACTTTGTTGTCTAGACTCCTGAAAAACACCAAACAGTATTTTATTTTTGTTTCGAACATATTTTTTTCAAATTCTAACCTACGAGCGTGTGTAATGCTTGTGTGTTTGAAACTTGAAATGTTTCCTTTGCAGCCTTCTTGGCTCTTTGTAGAATTATTTACGGTAATTCTTGAGTACGTTTTGGGCGTGTTCCTATGGAGAAAATGTTCAAAATTGCACCCTTTTGTCTAAGACTGTATGAACGTCAAATTCATTACGGGAAAGCGAGAGTCATCAATTCGTCATGTAGGATAGAGAAGATGCTTCGGTCGACGACCGAATCAAGCGAAACTTGACGTTATTCATTCCACATTTAAACATTTTAATCGTCTTTGATCGCAAGACGACTTGAAGTAGATTTATAAGCCGCTGTAAGAGATCCCTCGGAGACCAATTAAAAAGCGAGAGAAGCAAGTTTTTATCTTATCCATCGAGTTTTTCCTCGCCGTATCATCCCCATCTCCATCGCATTTTCCCATTTTGTATTCGAAATCTGATCCTCTTACGATGCGTTTCAGCTCTTTGCCGTTTTTACCGCTTTTTACTCATGAAGACCCTGCTATATGCAAGGAAGATGGGGACGGATCCAGCAGATCCAGCATAAACAAGTTCATTTCATGGCCCCTATGGACAGAAACACACATGGAAGATGCTTGGCTACCACTTACTTGTGCGTAGGTTTCAAGCGCTAGACGAACGCGCAATGCGTTAGCTTTGAGTCCATCTTCGTTCGTATGCGCGTGTTAACGAAGTTGTTTCACACACTGTGAATTTGCCATTTGAAAACTTCTGAAATCAAAATGCTTGATCTTTGTAATTACATTCATATTGATGAAAAACGGCCAACAAATAATGCAAAAAAAAAGTTGAACTTTATTGTACGATATAGATAGTATAGTAGTATACGGGTGAAAATCAATATAGTGTCCATGTGCTTTAGAATCCTTGTACATTGTACCCATGTAGGTCATATCTTGAATTTTTAGTTTTTGTTAGCACTAAACGATGGTTTTGAGGCACAATAGCTTTATTGCTTAGTTTATGCACAATATTAACGATTTAGTTAGCAGTAAGGACGGCAATTGAGCCTTTTATAACGCGCTCCCAATCCAACTATGGAAAACTCAAACATTTGCCCGGGATTTTGCGGAAGGATCCGCTGTCGGACTACCAAGTGCTGTAATTTTCAATAGGACCTTACCAGGGCCCGCCTTGTTCTAGCAGTTGATGGGTTAATAGTTGAATCTGACAATGAAACCACATCCTTTCAATTCTCATTCCCGTGTATAATAGGAGACTGGAAAGGCGTGTGAACTTGAAAAATAAGACATCGATCGATGCCCTAAAAGCGAGTGTGAAATTGAAGGAGCATTTAAAAAGCGTTTAAAGTTTTGTCATATCGAGGAGGACAGTTTTAGCTTGGCTAAACGTTTCTCCGAGCATGATAGAACAATATGAAGATTTTTTTTTAGATTTAGATTTTTTCGCACTAATTATTAATCTTCAGGTATAACCTCTTTATACATAAAATCAGCGATTTAGTTAGTATTAAGGATGGCTATCGACTATTTTTTAACGTGTTCCTAATTTACGTTGGGCAAAAACGCATAAGTATGCCGAGAATCTTACCGCCCGAAGGAGCCCATTGACCATCGAATGCTGCAATTCCATATGGCTTCTTCAGAGTCTGTCTTATTCTGGCAGGTGATGGGTTAATATGACAAATGAAACCATCTCGTTCCAGTTTTCCCCTTCCATACATGATATTAAGACTGGGCAGGCGTGTGAACTTGAAAAATAAGACATCGATCGATGCCCTAAAAGCGAGTGTGAAACTGAAGGACCGTTTAAAAGCAAGGGTATTGTATTAAATGGGTGATTCTCATAACCAAGAGGACAGTAAGCTTGGCAAAACGTTTCAGCCGTGCATAATGCCACTATAGAGAAAAACATAGTTTTGTCATTATTTGCCTCATTTTATGAGCACGTACATTTATGAACATGTATTTTAAAGAAGCATAGTTGGTTTAAAATTTTACAAAAATGTATTGGACGAGACTGACGTATCCCATCATGCCCGGACGTGTCTCCAGCTACTGGGTCCATGGAATTAGTTCAATTTTTTTTCCTTTTAATTTTTTTTTTTACTTCCATCAATATTTTGAAACATAACTATACTACTACGGTATGGATGTCTAGGTGCTGTCAAAGAATCGCAGGCACCGGAAGGGAATCGAACCGATGATATTTGGGCTGCTTGACCGGTGTCACAACCGCTAGACCATTGCTCGGAGTCATCGGGCTCAAGCTATTCTTATCAGGGAATGATACAGTATAAAGGGCGTGCATCAATTGGATACAAAGAATAAGAATAAAACGATACATTTAAATCTAGATAAAAGAATAATTAAATGATATAAGGGCTATTCAGTTTTTTTTTGGTCATTATGGTGGCTCTGAAAAGGTTCCTCTAACCGCTCATAAATTAAATCTTCCGATTTCTCTTCTGGAAAATCTCGACCTGAAATCGAAAAATTCTCAAAATACAAATTCAAAATGATAAACAATTAAAGTTTAAACAGGCGTAAATATTCAGAATTGAATGAGAAGCGCCTTTAAATCTAAATTCAACAATCAACAACGATATATAAATTGTGAGCAACAAACTAAATGAACCGTGGAAGTCCAAAAATAATTCCTTTAAAATTTGTATTCCTAACTGATTAACGTCCTTAAAACTGGCTCCTTACAAAGAGCACTGTAATTAATTACATTAATTTAAACCTTACGTGTAACTACGAAAAAAGCGCGTTAATGGAAACCACATATCTTGGCGCCTTGAATTAACATTTTCCGATTATAATCTTGATAGCTTAAGCCCCGGTCACATAGGACCCCGGAAGCAACACGATTCATCCCGACTCTTTGTTATTCCACAGTTAACTGCCTCAGAACAACGAGTCGGGGTGAATCGTGCTGCTTCTGGGGTCCTATGTGACTGGGGCTAGGAAAATTAGGAGTAGGAGAAGCGACTGTTACGTAGTTGAAGAAGCATATTTAATGGGTGTTGATGTAATGTCTAATTCGATTGCTCCCGAATCCTTGCACGAATTTCACGGACTCCCCCTATTTAAATGTTTGGTTACTCATATTATCCAAACATGAGCTGTAAACATGCATTTGTCATGGTTACGCTGCCCCAGAAGTGGCGGGTCGAAGACGCCTGATTACCCCTAACTGGGGACGCGTACTTGAAACCCATGAGCTTTTTCTGAAAAAGGAAGATAAAAGCAAACTTATGCAACATATTATGTTGCTAATTAAGCACATGTATGTTTAATTTACTATACATGAAAACGTGAGCAAAGATGACTTTGGAATGTTATGAAAAATTAATAAAATTAACAACATACGTTCAGGTAATCATAATTTTAGACAATTATTTTAAGATGGCATCTGGGTGTGATATTGGAATCCATTTGAATCAAGCTACTTTATTTTGTCGGTTGCCTGTTCTTTCCAAGTAAGCAGTAAAGACAATAACGACTATTCTACTTTATTAATTGATTCAAATTAATTCTTATGTTTTGCTAACAAACATAGGTACGTGGTATTCTTTAAACAATTTGGTAACAATTTGATTACGATACTTGGAATCAAAGTTGCATACATATTTTGTTGCTATGTCAGGCAACCTTTTGGAAAAGATTTCGGGTAGTCTAGAACAACCTGGGTGAGAGAGGTATGCACATAATTTGCATCGATTAGGGAATTTGATTATATAGCGGTGAGACAGTATTCTTTGATAAAGAATAAAAGGTAAATATCATTGATGTAATACATGAGAGCGAGAAATGAAAAAAGCACCATAAAAATACGAGTGAACAATACCACATTAGAAATCTATCAATGAATCGCACATACAAAGGGCATTTCCTCCTATAAGCTATATACGTGTCAAACATTTTACATTGAATAATTGGAAAGGAAATGCTCTGAATGGATGTAAGTCCATGGTAGTTAAAATAAATGGATGGTCCTAGAAAGGTTGATCCTAAACAGTTTATGTTTATTTGACGGAGAGCGTGTTGTAGAATGACGTTTTCTTGGGTCAAAAACTGGTTCTGCGGATGTGTTTATACAACGCGATGTCGGGTTAATTGATATAGATGACCAAGCCGTCATTAAAACCATCGGGAGAAGTATAAACTTGGAATTCGCGAGAGGATCAGCCCTTTCTCGACTTGACGTGTGGTCGCCTGCAATTATTTGTTATGTTGTCAATGGTCTGAACGTTTACAAGCGATCGCACAACGAATTTACAATGCGTAATTCTGATGTCTTAGAAAAGCTGAATAATTTGGGATGATTATCTTAGAACTAGTCGCTTCATATTTTCAGTGTTTCTTTCATGAAAGTAGTTACGTCTAATCCTTTTGAAGATGTCCTAATTGAACTCCGTTTCTTTAAATTCATTTAATCACCAAATGGCAGTTGGGGATGTTTCCAAAAAAATTATTAGGCCCGCAGATTAAGTGAATCCAGAATATAAGAAAACTCTTTACTTGTTACATTGTAATTCACAAAATATTTCTTTGAAATCTTCATTTCATATCTAAAGGCTGACTCATGCATGCACCTTTGCGTTTTTAGCCTGCGTCGGTTACGCGTTTTTCAACTGAATACGCTCGCTGAACGCACAGTTTACGCTGATCAGACGGTGGACTGACATTCGGCTTGCGTTCAACGAGCGTACGCCAAACGTCAGTCAACCGTATAACCTGTGTATTTGTGCGTTAAAGTGAGCATTTTTTTAACTTTCTAAAACGCTGGGCCGACGCAGGCTAGAACGCACAGATGTAAGTAGTCATTTGGGATACAATATCATTTATTTTGGGTGAAAGAAAATAGAATGGTAGTCTACTTGATTGTATAATAGGGATAATATACATATTACAAATTGACTAGATTAAAATCATTAGTTAAACGTGATTTATCAAGATCTATAGTACATACCCGTTTCCGTTTTTTGTGTTACATCCGAAATTTAGATGAGGACGTGTGTGTTTTTGCGCCGCATCATTATCCGATGGCGCTTCCATTGATGACGTAAATATTTTCTACACTGATCGGATAGAAACTGTACATTACGACCCCTTTGGCGCCCCATGAAAGGACCTAGCATATACAAACATGTAGCTAAAGTTAATTAAGAATCAACCCCGCAACACCGAAAATCATAAAAAAGACGATTAAAGCAGTATCAACGTTCAATAGACAGCGGTGATTTTTTTTTTATCGTTATATACATTTTTGATGGTTATTTTTTTCATTAATTCACATCGCTAAATCGTGCCTCAATTTAAAAAATCGGCATAATAATTGTCTTTTACATTAAAATGTATATTCACATAAGCCAAGAGGAACGATTATGAAGGATATTCTTGAAGCTACGATATTATGGAGAATTAAAAAAAAAACTTCTAGGAAGAAAATGAGTTGGTATTCTTATTCACTCTTAAAGGTTTATGGTATAGTGTTGTCCTTTGAGGTTTAAATGTGAAAATAATGAAACGTTATTTGAAACCGCACGAAATTGTTCTACAAGTAACTGCGTATGTGATTTGTTCGTATTTTCATGCAAATAATACCCATCGAATCTGTTTATCTACAGCAGACTAAATATATTTCCATTGTACATTCTACGTACAAATCATCTCTCTCTCTTTAGAGAATTCGATGAACAGAATGCTAATTTGCTGACTAATTTCCTGGCATCTTCAGTCTTCAAAGCCCCTGTATTTTTCATCTTTGATAGATGATACAGTCTCCTTCTCAATCATGGTTGATCTTCCCGCATTTGCATCTAAATTACAAATATGGGAGCTTTTTTACTCCGGAGGTGTATGACAAGTTCGCCTTTACAACAATGACTTTAAAGATATGCTTGATGACTGTCGATTTCCAATTTTGTCTTATCCCTTACTTATACTAATCTGCACTTTGCCCTATTTACCTCGTGCCTGATTGTCATCTCTTTTTTTCTGATAAAAAGCGTCTTTGTAATTCTGAACACTGCTGTCTATGAATTCTTCTGAAATGGAATGATTATTTTTCGAAATTAGAAAAGAAGCGTTATCATGAAAGAGGAATGAACAATATCGTAATACTTGAATATTAATAAATGTGTAATATTGCCCAATTTCGACTTAATTTCTCATATGTTAGCTAACACTCAAATGGGTGTTGCTTCAAGGTTGCAATTGATCCCTAATCAACTGCAAATCAAATGCAAATATGCGCATATTTTCATTGGCGCATGGCATGCGCTTTTAAAAAGACGTGCATGAAACAATAATTTTGATTGGCGCGTTCCGATCAACTGCAACTTTCGTACATCACACCTCAGTTGGCTTATACACTCAAAAGACGCGCGATCAAAATATTCCTTAGGTTATGGACAAAACGGGTGGGCTGAATCAAATCATTTGTTTTCCATTTTAATGATTTGCTTTAGTTATTCATGAATTCTGCACTACTATTTGTATATGAACTATCTGCGGCAACATTAATTTTGCATCTGTTGTTCCTTTGCGTAGAAATTAATATTGAATTTCCCACTTTTTAATCTTTGCTTTATCACGTTAATT
>BQKZ01000869.1:0-25532 GCA_036244855.1 Temnopleurus reevesii
AATAATTTAAATTCCATATTTGTTTTGCATTACTTCTGTCCATAGTCTAGATATAGGCTACTCCATCGTGTATGACCGTAAATTCATGGACACGGCAGGGATTTAAAATACACAAATTCTTGTTAATAGATCCAAACATCAACAAGTCTGATGTCAGCGGTAGTGATAGTCACACCTAGCTCCTTGGCCAGACCAATGACAGCCTGGGAAGTATCCTCATCCTGCTATTCCTCTAGGCCAAAGATTCGGACGTTGTCTTTCCGAGTGTATTGCTCTTGTCGATCAATCTCGGGCCGATTGACATTAATCTGTGCTTTAGCAGACTCCAAAGACGACCTTAGCGCTGTCAGTTCCGCACGCTCCTCCCTCATACTCTCTACCAGCTCCCGAGTTGCGTTCACCACCGCTGCTGTTACCACATCCACTAGCATGGGCTGCAATGCATTAAGAACTCCTTTTATGATGGGGCCTAACTTTTGCGCCTAGTCGCCAAGATTTGCAAATTGAGTGCCTTGGTCAAAGAGTCCTTGATTGTTTCCTCATGGTCAGCTGCCTGGACTCCTCCTTCTTCGTGCAAAGAAGAAAACTTAATGCTCGCACCAATCTTCTGGGTCGTTGTCATCTTGCTCCTCATTGTGTTAGTGGATAAATTCATCTATTGTGATGTAATAGATGAGTAAAGTCAGCTATTGTGACGTAATCACACCGATGCGGAGACAGGTGCAGGGTGCGCGGAAGAGGGCTGCGTACAGGTGGTGGAGGGGTACACGGGGGTATGTGCGAAAGGTGCGCGTAGCTATGGAAATGTATCTAAGAAACAGCAGATTTTCTATGAAAATTGTTCACTAAATGCACAGAAAAACGTTCAATGTCCAGTACAATTTTTATTTCTGAAATTCTTCTTATGAGATTCTGCTGTTTGACCTGGGCAGTGTCTTACCAAGTCGTTGTTAACATTACAAACAATTTTATGAAAGAATGGAGTGTCGAGTGTTATGCTTATAAGATTAGAAACCATCAACACAAGAACTAATACCAGATATTCTTTAATTCCTTTGTATCTTGGTGAAACACTACCCAGGAATTCTATTATGGTCGGTAACTAGCCTGACTTTGTGCGAATGGCTTGTTCAAGCCCCTGGGTCCATTTTGCTTGTTTCAAGAATTCGTTGGAGACTTTCTTTCGATCTTCGGCAGACACTCCAGTTATCCCAATACCTCTTCTAGAGCACTACTACTATCTCTAACCATAGCATTAGCTCTATCCATCCTGGTGGTACATGTAGCCTGTCTGATGATTGGGGCCTTGTACCTCTTCTGAGCTCTTCCTCCCTCGCCTTCACTGCGACCAATTCCCCTTCCTTGGTGTTGGTAAGCTCGCTCCTCTTCTTCTTCTCACGCAGCCTCTTTGAGAATTCGTCCGAAGCCTCACTGGATGCTGCAATCATAGGTTGCTGTGCTGCCCTAGTTGGACGCACTGTAGATCTTTAGGAAGATTTGGTTTTTGGTTATCGCCATGCCACCAGCTTCGTATATTGGGGCTGATCTCTTCCTTCATCGTGTTGATGGCTTTAATGGAGGCAGTAGCTGCATTACCAGGAATGCCGCAACCTGACTGGACGCAGCTGGTATGGGATTGTCTATTCTGATGTCAGGGTTGGTTGCTAAACTTGGCGTTGTAGCTTTATATCATAGCGAACTCATCTTCGCTATCACTATCCTAACCATAAAGTCCTCTCATTTTGTTTTTTAGCCTGCTCTCCTTCTATTCTGACCCCTCTGCTTCGAGTAATTTTTTGGTTCCACCTTGCTTCATATATGCTTCTTCATTTTTGTCATCTATTCTTCTTCCCTCTTCTTCTTCCTCTGTACATCTTTCTTCCGTTCAGCCTCCTCTACTTCCCTCTGCCTTACAATCTTCTTTCTCTTCCTTTCCAATTCTTTTATGCTGTATAATGAAACTTCAATCAGTTCGAGAGAACATGAAACCTGTCTATATAGCTTTCGTATAGATACCTGTATAGATGGATGGATAGATAGATATCTGCATCACGCAAAAGAATGCCAGCTCCACCCCCAGTAACGCTTGATGTCCCATTGCTCTCCATTCACCAACAGTTCCAGAATATACTAACCCCGTTGGCACATTACTCACAGGAGCTCAAGCATTTATGAAGGAAAAAACTATGATGGATTGACCTAGTTATTCCCTAGCCTTGAAAATCCTTGCTGAAAAGGTTGACTCTATTAGAGTCGTTAGATGGTGCAAGTCGTATAAGCCAATGAAGATTATTTCTTGTCTTTTTTTTCTTGGGATGATGTATACTGGCATAGAAATTGCAATCTGCTTGTTAATCAATTTTAGAAAGGTAGTCAAACACGCTTTTAGCCTCTTTCTTTTCCTCTGCAGTCTTCCTCTCTGCCTCCTTTCCAATTTTCTTCCACTACGCCCACTTCCTCCTCCGTTCTGATTTCTTGTCTGCAAATGGAGGTTTCAATTCTACGTATTGGACCTACTCTACTTGCTTCGTATGGTTCCTGAAGTAATGGACAAGTATATCTTCTCTTCTTTTTATTTCTATAATGCACTCAGCACAAGTAATGGTTAATTGGGGCAGTGAGTCGTGCTTCGCATGAAAGTGTTGCAAATATTGAATGAAGATTCCTGTCTTTTTCAGACTTCCTTGTCCTATCTACTTACTTTTTTTTCTTCCTGTCCGCCGCCTTTTTCTATTCCGCTTGCAATGGAGGTTTGAATTCTGAGTATTGGACAAACTGTACTTGCTTAGTGAATGAAGCGTGGTAGATTCTCCGAGCACTCCCACATTCCATAGATGCTGTTGCTGTAGTAAGGAAACATCGAATAGGATAAAAAAAAAATGCTTGAAAAAATATCCCAAACCCAAAGTATAGAGAGCTGTTATATGCGTGGGTCACTTTGGGTGTACAAACCATTAAACAATATTCATCTCAACCTGCGAACAACATTCAACTCAATCGTTGAACCCCACAGTGATCGACGTTATAACTCTCCCTTATCCTATCCCTGAAGAGACCCTGTACCGTACTCGATGCAACTACTGCAATGACTGACAACATTTACTGTAATCTGTCCAAAAAGGATATCCCTATCTTGGAAATGAGGTAGATGACCGGACATTCCTCAGGTGTTATATAAGTGTGCCCAAAACTCTGTTCAGTATGCTTGAATTTCGTCCTCTGTCACAAGAACAAGAGTACCTAAAAACTACTTTCTCCATTTTTGTAAATGTCTTTATGCAATTTATAAATTGAATACCAAAGTTGAGGTTTTATAAAACTCTGTATGAAAAATCTTGATTGACCTTGTCGGAAGCTTTTTCGAGATCTAAGAATAAAATGGCACCAGATTGACTGTACATGTTCATTTGTGAATTAGTATTTGTTTTGGGGCGAGCTGTAATGGTTTTGTATCAATGTTGCTTTAGGGCTTCCCGGTTTGGGCTTAAATTTTCTTGATTTGTATACATCTGTTCTGCCAAGAAGAGGGCTTATTATATAAGAGTTGTGAATGTTTTATACTTCTTTCCATTACAATGTAATGTCAATTGCTGAGGGTCCATTGGAATATATTTTTTTATCACGTGGCTCACAGACTTTTTTTTTTCAAGCCTCCAGCAATTTTTAAGACCATTTTCACGGAAATGCGACCTACGATTACGACGCCACGCGCCATTTATACAGACATGTCAGCCTCAAAACTGCTAAAAAACAAGATTTTGTGTACAAAATCAATGCAAATTGTGCAATTTATCGATATAAAAATTCATATTTTTGCTTTCAATGGTTCAAATCAATTTATTTTAATACAATTGCGCTTGAAAAAAGCAATGAAAAACAATAAAAAACATAGGAAATTGAGTTTGTCAGCAGAATCTTTTTGAAGCACAATTGTGAGGAATGATACAAGGATACAATGATTCTCATACCAAAAGTTCTACCATCCCTATTTTGTGATTTATAGCAAAAAATGTATTTTTATGCATAAATTAGCATAATTAATTCATTAAAATTAAATTGTGTATATTTTAAGAATCTGACTATGCAATATTGTAGTTTACATGATAAGCTACTCGCGTGCAAATTTTGGCGGCGATAGCGTGATCGACGACCGAGAAGTCCGGCTTTGAGAACTAAACTCACAAATTAGCCTGGCCTAGTTATGGTTGAGAAAGTAACCTTACCACCTAGGCACACTGTGTAGTAATAAAGTTACAGTTAACTGTTAACAGTCAATTTTTGTAGATATTTTGATAGTGACTGTACAACTCCACTTTCTTGCATTTTTGTTTTTCCTTAATCTGAATGTAATAACGCATGACAGTTCACTTGGTCAACTTGATTACCACTTCATGGAATGGCTCTTTCATGAAATTCACTTGTCAAACTATTATGTCCATTGCACTCATAGACATTTATTATATTTATTCTATTTGAATCATAATGGTGATAATTTGAATTAGTTTAAACCACTTTCAAAAGTTAACCCTAATCCCATTGGGGGGGGGGGCTTTTAAAGCGCCCCCCCCTCGACAATTTTCGCGATAAATCTAAGACGCGAGAAGCTTGCGCCATAATTTTTTCTGACTTTTATCTTTCAAGTCTCGCGCAACTTTTGACACCAAATAANCCCCCCCAATGAACTGAGATGACTGAAATATCCCAATGGGATTAGGGTTAAATCAACATCTTAATATTGTACTTCAAAATGTGCCAATATAATGAACTGATATTTTTACACCTTGAAATGAGGGGCTCCATTTGTGTAATGAATTGTGTGATTTATGAATTTTTATATATTTATATTGTTGATAAATATATAGCTTTCAATCCATATGCAACTATTGTGTGTAATTTTGCAAGTCTATCAATGATTCCATCCAACTCTGATCTCATGAACGTGTTCTTTCAGTAACTAGAAAAGATCAATAAAAGATTATAGTGTATGTTTTTATCAGTGTCTCAATGAAATTGTTTGTTTGTCAACACGCACTGATTAGAAACCTGTGTGGAGTTGGTTACTGTATAAGCTGAAATTTTTGCGGTGGTTCTATGTTCGCAAATTTCAGGGTCTTCCCCTAATGGAACGTCCACTCGGTATGATGGACATTTATATGTGTACAAACACTGTAAAAAACATGAAAATGAAAACACGCCAATTTGTCAAACTGGTGTAGGGTAAAATATTGGCCTATACCCTATTACAATGGTGATGACAGGGAGATCATTTTGTAGCCAATGATTTGATCTTCATGAATATAAAGCAAAAAATTAATAGAATGTCATGTATAATACCACAAAATATGATCATTAAAAGAAACTATTTTGGTCAGATATAGTACAGAGAATGACCCATAAGTTGCCTGCAGTAACACCTTTCATTGCTGCAGACACCGTAACCTCTTTTGGAATCTATGCAAGCACTGAACAAATGTTGACCAATGATAAGTTTTAATTTTGATTTGCTATTACAATAAACTCAGTTTAAAAGAAGTGTCTATCCACAAATAATATTTCTTCAACAGGAACAGAAAAATCAAATGAACAGAACAAAAAAAGGTTTGAAAAAAATCGGACAACTAATGAGAAAGTTATTAACGTTTAGATACTTAGACAAATTGGCAACCAATGACATCATAGGTGCAGAACTGACCATTTATTGTATTCATATCAACATTAGAAAGTGTTACCTTTTCCCCAAAAATACGATTCCCTCAAAAGTTTAACCATATGGTATTTCGATGATAGATATATAGATCCCCTGTTTGCATGTTCACATTGATACAAATGTATCTTTTTGTAGAAATGATGAAGAAAATCTGGTTAGTACTGCACCCGTGATGTCATCAAATTGGCAACGTATCTGAAATTATTCACTAACTTGCTCAATTTTTCAAATCTTTGAAAATTCATAACTTTTATATTACCTGTCTGATTTTCTCCAAACTTTTTGTTCTGCTCACCAATTTTTTCTGCTCCTCATCTGCTCCTGTTGAAGAAATGTACTATTTTGGGGTAGAATCTCCTTTCAAGATAGGATACAAGATATGTAAGTTCATAGCTACAGCTGACCACAAAGAAATATGTTACACTGTGCAGTATCATGGTTTCATACTGAAGCCCATCGCACACCTTATGACCAGCGTATCTGACTTGGGAGGTAAATCATAGTAGCATTCATTATGGGCAAATTGACATATAAAATCTACATGATTCCTGTTCTGAAAACATAAATACACTATAATAAACATGCAAGCTTGATGCAGTTTACCAGATACAAGGAACAAATAAGTTTCAAATCATAGACAATCTCAGACTTTGTGAAGACTCTGATCTGATTTTGTGTCCCTTCTGATAAAGAAAGATTGCATTATGCCATTTGCTTGATCTTAATATCTGAGTATTATAGAACCTCAATCTGTTTAAATGCTTCTGAGTGGTACAACTATAGGCCTACTTTCTTCAGAAATCAGATCATAAGCCATAAGGTGTGCGGTGGACTCACCATCTCCTTGGAATAATTCACATTAGAAAACTTCCCCAGATGACTGATCCCCCAGAGGGCAACTCCCCCCCGAGGAGGATTTCCCCAAAGGAGGATGCCCTTAGAGGACAACTCCTGGGGGGGGGGGGTATGTTGGGGGAGTTGTCCTTCGGGGGAGTATTGTCTGGCATGAATTGTTCCTGGGGAGTTGTCCTGATATGATACTTTAATACAAGACTTACTGCTTAAATATGTTTCACACACGACTCTTGATTTTTTTTTAAATAATACAAAATGTTTTTATTGTATCAAGAAAACATTCCACAATAAAGTGATCAAAGTTTATGCTTACTACAATTCTAATCCAGACCTCTTTAAACCAAAAAATTGAGGAGTTAATTGTCCATTTTTATTATTGCACACCATGTACTTTAAAAAACTATGTTAATTACATCTCCATTATTCACATCAATTCGGAAAGTATTTTGAATAATCATGTCAAATTTTCTTTAATAATTACAGTAATCCATTGTTGAAAATGTATAAAAAGTGAATGGGAAATTGTCTGCTACTTCAAGCTCTGCCTAAGTTGCGAACTAATGGATTCAATGACATAACTCAAACTTTATATAGAGTGGAAATCCAGAATACCGGACAGCATGATCATACTGGACATGTTTCAAAATCGTGCGCCTATAGAATTATGCACGCATGTTGAAGTGCAATGGTGTCAGCAAATGTGGATTGCTCTGACTCGTGATGAAATGTAAATAGTTTCAGTCATGATTATATTTAGCAGCAATATACCAACAAATTTATTGATTTTGAAATTTTCAAGTGTCCGGTAACTGGATTTATCGGTATACATCTCCAGACATGTCAACATAATAGTACAATAGTACAGTGACATGTCAGCACACAAAATGCACATAACAGATGACAGATCGTCTGCTTGCTGGAGACAGCACAATTCAGGAATATGAATGTTCACAATCATTACTTCATACAAAGCTTCAATAAGTATTATATCACACACACATACACACAAATACATACATTTTATATTGAACTTTGAGTTCATAACATCATTACATGATGCTATCAATATACATGTACACAGAAATTCATTGGTATATAGTGCATAAAATCTAATCTATTTGGAAGAAATAGAAACAACATGTTCAATAGAATACATGGTGTTTGAAATAATAAACCACCATGCAAAGATTAAAATGCATTTGTAAAAAAAAATTATAATACAGAAAATTCTGAACAAAATTTGGCCTTATTTCAACTGGCAAGCTGGTACAAGAGATGTTGAATATTATATATTTAATATGAAGAGGGGAATTAAGACAAACAAAACATAATCTCTGGAACCATAGGATGGTAATACAAATCCCCTGTCGCCTACTTTTACAAATGTTCACCAGTGCCTGTATCAAAAGGCAGTAACATGTTTGACACCTTCAATACATCAATCCATGTCAATAGATGTCATTGTGAAAAACTTTGTGCTTAAATATTGTGAAATATGGCAAGAGTTGAGAAAACCAATAATAATAATAATAATAATCGGTCCATTTATACAGCGCAATCACTATATGAATATATTCTACTGCGCTTGATATGAGGTACCATATTATTACCCTGGTTATAACTGCCGAGCAAGCCACTTAGGCGCTCAAGCATTCCAAGGAATAAATACCTGCCAGGTACTTATTTCCACCTGGGTTGAGTGCAGCAAATTGTGGATGAAGTTCTTGCCGAAGGAAATTAATGCCATGGATGGGATTCGAACCGGCGACCCTCAAGTTGAAAGGCGAGAGTCAGAACCACTACACTATGACGCTTGCTTATTACCTGAATTCAACAACACTCTATCCTCAATGGTGTAAAAAAAGAGGTATGCTTTAGCAAAAATCACATACTTTGAAATTTCATCATTACACCGCCACCCCCCCCTTCACACACACACAAAAACAAAAGATTGTTGCAGCCATGTTTATTGGGTCTTGGAATTTCCTTGGAGGCCGACAACATCCAGATCTAGAAAACAATATTTTCCTGTTGTCATGAAATATAGAGATGACAAGTTCTTGGAGAAAAATAATAGAGATCTGATCTTATCCCGGGTTCCCACTTTTTGATTGCAAATTTCCCTGATAAATGTTTAGAAATATCCTGATAATTTGATCAACATAATTTATACCTCTCCTGATACATTCTCAATTACCACATGTGTCTAATTCTCCAATCTTTAACCAAATTCCTAGATAAATTGTAACTCTTTTCTGAGGTTTTCCAGAATATATGCAGGTAGAGTGGGAACACTGCTGATGATTTTAAGATACGGGGGTAGGTTGCTCGAAATGGTCTTGGCTACCGGTTGCTAACAAGTCTTAACATCTTGTAGCACCCTCTAAGCATAGAAGTATCAACATTTGCATCTATGTTACGAGGTTGCCAATAGAATTGAAGACATCGTAGCGAAAAGAGGATAGCTATTAAATACAGACAATTTTGTGCAATTGGCCCCCGGCCCCCTTGGGTTTTAAACTTAATGGTGACTGGCTGTTACATTCATTAGACTACAAAAAAACATAATCTTAAGTTTGCCATTGAATGACAGAACTGCTATTATGATGTCACTACTCATGCACCAGTAAAAAAAAAATGTTTGTTTCAAAGAGTGGAGCCTTCTTTCTGCTTGTCAGTCCATGAACAGTTTAAAAAAGGATATGTATTCTCCCGGATTACAACCCCCTCCCCTTTAACCCTAATCCCATTGGGGGGGGGGGGCTTTTAAAGCCCCCCCTCGACAATTTTTGCGATAAATCTGAAACGTGAGAAGCTCGCGCCATAATTTTGTCTGACTTTTATCTTTCATGTCTCGCGCAACTTTTGACACCAAATTCGTGATGACCGGGTATGCGGTACCGACGTTACGCGCATTGGAAAAATATTCGTCGAGCCAAATATGAGTCCAAAACGTGATTTTATGTACAAAGTCAATGCAAATTGTGTTTTTAGTCAATATTCATAAATCCTTGTCTATTTTGCATATTAATGCATGAACTGAATTTAAAATTCATTTTCTATGCCTCTAATAATGTCACCAACAATTCCCATCGAAAAAACAATAGAAATAATAACGTCGAAAAAACAAAGAAATACATAAGAAATTCACAAAAACAATAAAATACATAAGAAATAGATTTCGATTGCATTTTCTTTGCATGACGATATGTCTGAAACATTACTATGAGTCTCTAGACCAAAAATCAGCACATTTGGAGCTTCAGCAAGTGATTTATTGCTGTTTGTTAGAATTCATGCATAATTATGCATAATTAAAGCCTAATTAGCATAATGAGTAGATTTTTGAAAAATTTTGACTATGCAATCTAAGAGTTAACATCGCGGGCTATGTGCATGCCAAATTTCGGCGCGATCGCGCGGTCGACGGCGAAGATCAGAGGGGGGGGGGGCAAAAAAAGCCCCCCCCCCCCCCCCAATGAACTGAGATGACTGAAATATCCCAATGGGATTAGGGTTAAAACCTCCTGTAAATATCCTAGTTTTGGGCTTCCTTTCATAAAAAGAATTTGAGTTCAGCTGCTTTAAATACCTTTTGTCATTCATACTCTATTCTAATAACACCATTGCGTAAATGTTTATTCTTCACCACACCACGTCATAGATGTATAAGTTATTTCTATGAATGACGCCTTTTTTCTCATACACCTGTGTCTTCTTTTGGAAATTTTTCGGCATCATTGTAAGATGGAGGTGGTTGCTGCTTTTCAGTAGATTCGGGATTGAGTGGTTCACCGGCCGGTTCTTGTGCTGCTGCCGCTGGCGGTGTAGTGGTGGAGTCAGAAGAATCACAACATACTTTCAAGCAACACTTACATATTGCTATGAGAATAGACAGGCAACATAAAACTATACCAGTTATCTGCCACCATGTTAAAAGTCCCTTGTCTGGGAGAGAAAAGGGAAGAGAAAGAGAAAAACAAATTACTTTCTCAACATTGCAAAAAGAATAACACATTAACACATATGCTAATCAACGTTAGGGATCACTTTTTAATATGCCAGTTTGCTAATAAACTTTCTGCGTTTTTTATACACGACCCCAAAACTTGCCAAACGTTTGCCCAATATAGTAACAAGTAATGTGGGAAAACCGACTTCCATGTCGTATTCCATTCTGGTTCAATTGTTTTGACTGGTCTAAGTAATACCATGTTATCACATTCATTGGCAAAAAGTGCATAGATTTAAATCTATAAGTAAATTGGCCATTGTTTCACTTCAAAGAGCGAGATACATCATGGAACAACTAAATATACTCGTATGTGAAAATGATTAGTGTGTTTGATAACATAGAAGATAATCGCACATTTTCAAGAAATATAACACCTTGTATACCAGTAAAAATTTGTATGGATACATGTACAATAAAGAGTGATCCCTACTTTTTGCATAGTGTATATAACGAACAAGGCATACAGCTTTGTTTTGACAGTGAAAGGAATTTCTTTGTGGATCTTCACTGTGAAAAAATGAACAGAGAAATTGGATGAAGTAAGCAACTCCCATTGAAGACTTTACAATATATCTTTCACATACAAAGAAAGCTTCCCTGTTTATTCAGTAAACAGGTGTGACATCTATTCTACATTTCTATGCAGGACAAGAAGAAAGTATACTTCTTTTTGTTTCCAAGAGCTATTGTGATAGCCTGAATGGGAGTTATATATTTTGTCCAATTTCTTTGTCCTTTCTGTTCATAATGCTTACGGGGACAGAATCAGAAATACTACAATCAACATCGAGATTAATTGCATCTTTTTAGTACATCATTTCCCATAGACTTAAATTTGATTGGAAAACTTTATGTTACCTAGTCGGATCACAATACAGTCAAACCTCATTCTAAAGAGCACTGATATAACGAGGTAATTTTCCTGGTCCATCTCTTTTAGTGAGGCGGATTAGCTGAACAATTGTGCACTTTTTGATAAAAGCACCAAATTTGGCACAAATGTGCATTAATGCATTGCAAACATTTCCAGATATTGGGCCACTCAAAATTCAAGCCTTGATGGCGGCCATTTTGGATTTCAAAATGGCCGCCATTTGAAAACTATTTTTTGCGATTATTGTTCATTTATTGCTGCTGTTGACTTGAATTGAGTGTCTAAATATATGTTTTTGGGGGCAGGGAACTCAATGGTAACAATTTACACTGCATACTTATCGTAATTAGCGGCCATATTGGATTTCAAAATGGCCGCCATGCGAAAAACCATGTTTCAGATTTTATGGTTCTAATGCTGCTATCAACTTGATTGTGGTGTCTAAATATGTGTTTAAGGAGACAAGGAATGCAATAGTAATAATCTGCATTGATTTTTTTAAGCCGATCAGCAGCCATATTGGATTTCAAAATGGCCGCCATGTGAAAACCATGTCTATAAACTACGGTTATAATGTTGCTATTTACTTGATTCCGGTGACTAAATATATATTTTTAGAGGTAAGCAATCGAATAGTGACAATCTGCTTTACATATTTTTAACCAATAAGCGGCCATATTGGATTTCAAAATGGCCGCCATGCGAAAAACCATGCTTCAGATTTTATGGTTCTAATGCTACTATCAACTTGATTGTGGTGTCTAAATATATGTTTTAGGAGACAAGGAATGCAATAGTAATAATCTGCATTGAATATTTTAAGCCGATTAGCGGCCATATTGGATTTCAAAATGGCCGCCATTTGAAATATCCATTTTCGATCATCTGTAGGGTAAATGCTGAGTTATAGACTATTTTCTATATGCTGCTTTTCACTCCACTCCAATTTTTAAATGCAGTGCTAGGAGGCAATGATTCAGGAAAAAATTGCATTTTTTTTTTTGGTTTTTTTTACCACCGGACCACCATATTTTATTTCAAAATAGCCATTCCTTAAATGGGAACTCCACCGAGACATTGATGTGCATTTAATGAATGGAAAAAATACAATGATGAAAGTAAAAATTTAAGCAAAATCCAACAATCCACTCAACAGTTATGAATTTTCAAAGTTTTGATTATTACTGTTCATGGGCTCCTTAAATTGGTAACCTAAAGGCACAAAATGGCTGTCAACATGGAAAACTCCCCAATTGAACTTTGTATACACAGAAATGTCTCGTTTTCTTCGTTTTCTAGGATAGTAGACACAATTTTAATTTTCTGTTTGAATAAAATATGGACATTTTGATTCTGCTTGCATTTTGTAATGAATCCTGCTTATTCCTTGTCTACCTTCCTCTAAGAAGATCAAAATGTTAAATTTGGTGTACAAAGTGAATGGAGAGTTCTCCATGTTGGCAGCCATTTTGAACCTGTATGTTACCAGTTTAAGGAGTCCATGAGAGGTGGAATTCAAAACTTGGAAAATCCATAACTTTTGAATGGATTTTCAGATTTTGCTGAAATCTTTACGGTTTGATTATTGTATTATCTTCCTTCCACTGATAGCACATCTATGTCTAGAGGAAGGTCCTCTTTAAGTTGTTGGCATGCTGGTCTAAGGACCTAATGAATAGATCTAGTGGTGGTAATGGTGGTAGTGGTAATTGTGTTCGTAGTTTCAGTAGCAGTGATACAGACATTTTTCATCCTCAAGCATGGTTGCTTGGAAACAAACAGGGATTTGTTTTATCAAGAAAATACCCGGAACAACCATGTCAAAGAGGTTCAAAATATCTTCTGGCGGGTGAACATCAACATCGGACATAATTGCCTGAATGCTACACATCAAGTGTTCAGAAAACAATGTAGAAACCACTAACCAACTTGGTCAAATTCTGTGAATTTGGAAATTGTCCAGAGTCATTATACTCGGACAGTCTCGATGCAGTTGCGGCCATACCAAGGACTCCCTTTGAGTAGACAGCAAGAAGACTGAGCTGTTTAGGTTCCTCATCCTTTTTTGGTATGATTTGGCATGGGAGAACAGGCAACTTGCTATAAATGAGAGACAGAGTACAGGAAGACATGTCTTCCATATATGATCTCACTTGCCTCATTTAAACATTCAGAGGACTGGTCTGTGATATAATTAAACAAACAAAAATGATAGAACCCTGGTTACATCGCCAGGTGCCAATGAAGGCAACTCTGACCTTGCTTTACTTCGGCTTGCCAGGTCCCTTGGATCTCCTACTGGCACTGGACAATGATGGGGGCGCGCAGTTTGCTCAGTTATTCCACACTGATAATCAGCTGATAGCTTAATTGACCCACCCCACATTGTAGTCAGAGATGCGCATGCTTTGCGGAAAAACTTGACACCTGGGTTGTGTTTCATAAGAGCTGTGCGCAGGTCTACGAGCGACTGTAAAACCGACTTGTTACCCTTCTTTCAGTGCGATCTAGCAAGGATCACCAGAATATCATAGATCATGCGCAGATCTACGCACAGATTTATGAAACGCAAACCTGATGAATCTTCGTACCAGGGGTCATCAGATTGTTGTCTTTTGCCAAGATTTCATTCCCTTTTCAGGTTGAAGTCAGCATCCACAAGGGATGAAATGTAGGTGGCAGTTTAGACTAAGTTCTGTGATATATGATCAAGCAATAAGTGGTGGTCGTTTTGTTGAGTCTTCGTGGTGAGCATAAATTGTGACGGCCGCTTGGAAAAGCAAGGGGATAAAAATAATGAGAGTACCGGGAACTCACTGGGGTTGGTTTCACAGGTACAGGAATTGCAACAAGAGGACAACATATGACTGGCATTTTTGGAACAAGTTTCCGATACCTTGCTGTAAATGAAATGGCAACTAGACATGACCAGAGAAGGTTCGTTCACTGTCAATGGTTCAACCTCTACTTTGATGTGACACATGTGTCCAGCTTTGCTAGAAGTAAACTTAGATTACATTGGCAGTGTAGACGAGGCTTGAATTTAAGTTTTTGGTTGTGTCTCTGATGTAGTTGTCCTCTGCGTCAGAGCAATGAGAGATCATACTGTATGCTCAAACTTGTAAATGCAAGGACTAAAGAAATGCTGCTCCCACCAACGGAGGCAGTTTTGGCGATACATGATGGTCAAGAGAAGTCAAAGAGAAGATGTGTGGAGTTAGATACTTCAAAACTCGCACAATCAAACCACTGGGTTAGGTCAATGTCTGAACCAGGCTACCAGAAGAAGCTCCTCACTCCCATACCAGAACTCCTATCTTGGCACAAGCCATCATGTAGTCTCATATCAGCAGTCCAAGCATTGCTGAATGGGAATCTCCCAGCGATACAAACTGGGGCGAAAGAGACTTCACACATCTGGACCAAATTTTTTGGGAACAGCCTTCCCCAAAAATTAGGAGAGCAGAGAACCAAGAAACCTTCAAGTCCTACCTAACTTAGACATATTTGTTCCCTAATCCGTTGGGATTTTTATTTGACCAAAAGATGACCCACAGTATTGATTAGGACATTGAAATTTGTAAGACATTATTTAGCGCCATTAGACAAACACTGACAGAAGTGCAAATTAAGATTTCGAATGACAGCTATTTTGAATTTCAAAATGGCCGTCGTTTGAAATCTAATTAGATAAAAAAGTGCAATGCAGTTCATTACAATTTGATTCCTTGCCTCCCGAAACATATATATAAAAACCAGGATAAATTCAATAGAAGCGTGAAACCCGCAGATGAGTGCAAACATAAATCAAATAGCGGCCATTTTGAAATCCAATATGACTGTCCAATGGTTGAAATTATGCATTGTACATTTTTACCATTGGATTCCTTGCCTCCACAAGCATATATTTATACCCGCATTATTGAGTCTACATTTTCTTGCAGCATTACACCAACAGATTAGTACAAATGTAGATTTCTAATGGCGGCCTTTTTAAAATCTAATATGGCCTCCCATTGGTTAATGAGATGTAATGCAGATTGTTACCATTGGATTCCTTGCCTCCGAAAACATGTATTTAGACACTAGAATGAATTAAATAGCAGCATTTCTCGAAGAGATAAGTGCAAATGTAGATTTCAAATGGCGGCCATTTTGAAATCCAAAATGGCGGACATTAAGATGGAATTCCGAGTGGCCCAATATCTGAAAGTGTTTAAAACATAATAAGTACCTACGTGCCAAATTTGGTGCTTATATCACAAAGTGCAAGCCGCCTCACTACACTGTTTTATTGGCAACTCAGCCCCAGGTTAAGATTGTATGATTTCATATGACGGCCATTTTGAAATACGATATGGCAGTCTATTAGTTGAAAATACAATGCACATTGTTATCATTTGATTCATCAGCCCCCAAAACATACATTTAGATCCAAGAATTGAGTCATTGACATTATCACACCCTCAGATATTTGCAAATGTCAATTTCACATGGCGGCCATTTTGAAATCCAATATGGCGGCTAATTGGTAGAAAATACGCTATGGAGATTGCTACCATCGGATTCCTTGCCCATAAAAACATACATTTAGACACCAAAATCAAGTCGATAGCATTATTGGAGCCAGAGATATTCACAAATGTAAATTTCGAATGGCGGCCATTTTGAAATCCAAAATGGCCGACTTGGAGACGGAATTTTGAGTGGCCCAATATCTGAAAATGTTTGTATCATGCAAATTTACATGTGTGCCAAATTTGGTGCTTTTATCAAAAAGTGCACAATTCCTCATAATATTGGAGCTAAACCGCCTAACTATTTGTATTCTATCGTATTTTGACCATGATATTGTTAACAAGGTTTCAATATAAAGAGGTAATTCCGCTGGTCCGAACGACCTCGATATAACGAGGTTAGACTGTTTTTGCTTTGACACCTTTCTTCTGTTTTCCCTCAAGTTGGAAACTTTATCCTAGAACATCAAGGTCCATAGAGTGCGCCATCTCTAAAGGATTCTTCAAGGATCCACATTTTTCTCTTCATCTGCATGTCCCAATTCAACCTATTTTATCATTAACCCATTAACTACTGAATGCTGTAGTTCACATAGACTTTTTGCAGGAACTATCTGGTTCCAGCAGTAAATGACAGTTCCATTTCACTTACTTTTACACTTGATGGCGACATCATCATCATCATGTGTGCAGTTATGCACACCCCATCCTTTGTGCTGGCAGTGCTTCAAGCTCTTGTACGGGCTCATGCAATCCACTTCATCAAGGAGAATCATCCCACTGCCACCAGGGACACCAGTAACCATCGCCTTGCTTGTCATGTCGTAGCCTAGCCCTCGACACACCACATCAGCTTCTGCCTTTCCCCAACCATTCTTACACACAGTTCCCCAGACACCCTGGTGGTAGATCTCAACTCGACCATGAGCATCACCGCTGCCGTCGACCAGACGCTGATCACCGTCTGAGTGCAAATGACAAAGATTGAATAAGATTCAAATGAGATTAATTATACTTGTCTCTTCTTTCATATACATAGTTTCAATTCCCATGTTAATTTCCATCAGCAAGAAACTTATTCACATTATGCTGCAATCAACCCAGGTGAGGTGAACCGGTACAACAAAATTCCTTATGCAGTGAGCGCTAAATGGTAGCCATGCTATCGCCGGGTAACAATGCACAGAGCCCTTCGAAACACTTTGTATTAAGCGCTATATAAATAGTGTGTATTATCATTATTATTATTATTACAACAAAATCTTAAAAAACTTATATAGTTGACATCCCAAAGCAGGGAATAATTTTACTTATCACATTTTATTCACAGTTTTTGACATTGAGAAAAATTTTCCAATTCTTTACTAGATAGTTCTATGTGAAAGGTTTACTACACAAAATATATTTTCTATAGCAATACTGCACAGCATAAAATGCACAGCATAAAAGCGATACCAGGACAATTATTCACTGCAAAGAGGGCAGGGTTATTAAGTATGAAAATAGAAATTTTTAAACTTTGAATCAGAAATGATTTAAATAAGTTTGATGTAGCATTCTAAATCTGACCTTCTGTATATAAGCATGAGACAGCAACCTGATTCTCCTGAAGACATTCTTTAGCAGTCTGCCATCCTCCATGGTTGCATTTATCCAGCTGATCCTCTGTGCCTTTACACTTGACCTTATCCTTCCACACTGGACCGCTTCCTTGAGTGAATTGAGCCCCAGATGACAAGCTTTCTGCTCCCTTGTATCCCATCTGCCTGCAAGCCACTTTACTGTTTGACAGCCCCCATCCACTGTCACACACTGACCCCCACTCCATGGCATGGTAAACCTCTAATCGACCTTCTCTTGGCTGCGAACCATTCAACAAACGTAATGCACCCTCTGCCGGATCTGGAAAGATAATCATCAAGTATTTTAGTGTGGATATCACAAATTATAGTGATGTGATCATTCAGGTACTCTCTATGGTCATTTCTCAATTACTCCAGCTAATATGCACTTAATTTCTATACTTCTTGCCTTATCCCAAAATGGATTAATACTATTAAAAAATTTAAGTGCATCTCTGCGATGATGTGAAAAAAATTCACAGGCATACTCGGGTAGAAATTGATCCCACCGCCTCATGATGACTAAACACTGTCAATCAGTGTTTATCGATGCTATTATTATCCATGTTATAATCTCCCCAACAAAAAAAATCATTAAATTGACAGTATGCACTTAATGACTTGCAGGATCGTAACTTGCTTACTAGATTTGGACCAGGTCTATTAAACACAAACCTGGGAATGTTTCACCAAGTTATGAAAGACTGTACGAACCAGTGATCTCAGTTCTTGCACTGACTGCTTGTCACATCATTGGTAAAATAAGCACAAGAACAGATACCAGTCATTCTTAATTCATGTCTCTTATCCTGGTGAAACACTGCCCTGCTCTAATTTGTTAGGTCTACGAAGCACACTGATTTCAATCCAATGACAGATGTTATATAATCAAGAGTTTGTGTCATTTTAAACTAACCTGCATCCACTAAGCACCAGACTCCTGCATCTTCCCCATGGTTGCAGACCACACCAGACCCCCAGTAGTTATGAGGATAATCAAGCAGACTCTGAGAGGGTTAAAGGACTAACCTGCATCCACTAAGCACCTAACTCCTGCATCTTCCCCATGGTTGCAGACCACACCAGACCCCCAGTAGTTATGAGGATAATCAAGCAGACTCTGAGAGGGTTAAAGGACTAACCTGCATCCACTATGCACCTAACTCCTGCATCTTCCCCATGGTTGCAAACCACATCAGAACCCCAGTAGTTATGAGGATAATCAAGCAGATACTGAGAGGGTTAAAGGACTAACCTGCATCCACTAAGCACCTAACTCCTGCATCTTCCCCATGGTTGCAAACAACACCAGACCCCCAGTAGTTATGAGGACAATCAACCAGCCTGTTCTCTGAGCCATCACATCCGACTTCTCGTATCCATATCCTGACCTGTCCTCCTGCAAAGAGGTTCTCAGTGAAAGCTAGCTGAGCACCAGGGAAGCCTAGCTGAAGACACACTACAGTAGCATCATTCAAGTCCCATCCGTCATCACATATAGTACCCCATTCACCATAGTTGTAGACCTCCACTCGTCCCTCACCGGTTAAACGCCCATCCATGAGCCGTACGGAACCCTCAGCAGCTGAAACATACAGAATGAGGAGAGGTAAATCATCATTATGCAGAAAACAGAATATCAATAGTCTGTTTGTACACTATGTTTCAACATGAATGAAATATAAAGCTCATCACAGAATAAATGATTGGTCTATTATCCAATTGTTTTGAAAAGTGTAATAGTTTATATGAAAAATATTTAAAATGCAAAGAAAATCTTTCATTAAAATACTAAATACTCTGATTAATAGTAAAATAATATCTTAACAGAAGAAAAATATCAATCAGAGTCTTAACCCTTTCAGAACGATAGAACACGTTTTGTGTTTTGGTCCAAGAACTTTTGATGTAGTGCTCTAAAAATATACCTGATGTTTGAGCAGAAAGAGAAAAAATTCTACACAAGATCTGACCATTTTTATTTTATCACCATTTGTCGCTGGATGCAGATAATTTTTTTTGATGAAAATAATCACTCAAATGGTCATAAATCCGTAAGTTGGCAACGCAGAAATCATTTAAAAATCACAATTTTCCATGCAAATTGGCAACTTTGAACTTTTTAACACACTTTTTGACAAAGAAGATTCCATATGGTAACATAATTTTCAATTGAAACATTCTAAAATAGAAATTGAAATGTTAATGTTGCCAATTTAGGAAAGGAATAGTGATTGAGTTTGCTGTAAAATAATTCCTGTCCTGAATGTAAGTTGTGCCGCATTAGAGCAGTCTAATTATCAGCAATTTAAAACTGATTTGTACATTGTTCTTCATCACTGATTAATATATTGTAATGAGTTTTGAAAACAAGAAAGAGTAGATTTTATTTGTCAAAATGACTCTACTGAATGCTAATGAAATTTTTTGTTGTTGATGCTACCAACAAATGAGATCATATAACACGCATACTTACTATCATTATTGACCATGCAGAACACCCCTGCAACCATTCCTGGACGACAGTAATGAACACCATACGGATCATGTGTACAATCATCCAGCCTTTGTTCCGTTCCCATGCACTTAACCCTGCTCAGCCAGATGGTCCAATTACCCTCATCAAAAGCAGTGTACTCATAGATCTTGTAGACCCCTAGGTAACCCAACTGTCTACAGACTACAGCCCCATCCTCCATGTCCCACAGGTGGGTGCAAACTGATCCCCAGGAGCCGTTGTGGTAGATGTGCACATTGCCATGGGAGTCAGAAGGACCTCCGTAGAGTCGAACTGATCCCTCTGATACTGAAAGAAAGAATGCAAATATCAATACCTTCTATTTAACCCTTTAGCCACTTAACCATCCAAAACTGTGCCTCCTAATATTCACTGAAACGCCCAAAACCGTCCAAAACTGCCCATCATTTCCAAAGCGCTATTGTATCCATTCTCGCGGGGCTAGAATGATAAATTTTGTCATTTCTATCTCAAGATAGCGAGTCTACAAAAGCTATGAAAATGTTCAATTACTTGATATATTTCATAAACATGCATTAAAGAAAACAATAATGCTACACCTTCCAGTGAGCAATTGAACTTCTGTACACAATCTCCTGTTGCTGATGGGTTTTGGAATAGCAGTATGGCATACAATCTAGTCATCCAAGCATTCACAACCCTAGACTGAAAAATCTGTTACAGGTAATTTGGAGAGACTTTATATCTTTTCTCCCATTGACCGTTCTTCAGGACGGTGTTTCACCAAATCGTTTTAAAAGTTACACACGACTTTAAAGGTAGAAAACTACATTTGCACACATTACGGTTATGCTTACAACTTGTTGTGTACCTCAGATATGCCAAAATAATAACTTCAATGAAGTATTTTGGTCGAATGTATTCCAGAATATTTAATTCAAATAAAAAGATATATATTCTATCATAATTCTATCATAACCAACGATATTGCGATACTCCTAGCATATTACGGTCCCCCACACACACACAAAACATTGTAAGAGCACATAAAGTGTGCACTTCAATACACTGCCACACCATGCGGAATACGCACTGAGAGAGACTCTTGCGCTACGCGCTATTGGCCAACGAGGGGTCAACGGCTGTTTTGAATTTTGAACGCACGGTCCATTAATTCGAGGCCCGAATAGAAGAATTATTATTGGAATAACTTTAAATGTGCCTATCATGACCAATCTTTGTGCTTAATTGATTGGTGATAAGTTCTAACATTTCGTACTCTTCAACATAACACAAAAATCCTGGAAAGTCAAATTTTAGGCTGCAAAAGAAGTATCCTACCTTTAAGAAAGACTGGACTAGGTTAACAAATGTAATATGGGTTACATTCTCAATCATTTGAAGCACAAGAACTGATACCCATTGTGCATAGAGTCGTTCTCGACGTCTTTCAAAACTTGGTTAAACACTGCCCAGGTGCAACCTTTAATATCAAACCATATATGCTGACTAAAAGAGATCTCTGACTGTCTATAACAACTCCTGATTTATTTTCCATGCATTGTAGGCCTACATTTTGTGATAGGGTCTACCTCTGCCTGATATGGTGTCAGCAGTGGGATGCATCAATCTCTTTTATAGCTGGCTAATCTTCTGCGAGGTGTTAAACGAATTGTCAAAACAATGCTATCAATCAATATTAGATTACCTCTCATTTCCATGATTAACTCATGTTTTCATAATTGCCTCTTGTTTCCACATTTCTTCTTGTGCGTGATAACTCAAGAACAGATTTTTATGAAATCAGTTTATAGGTGTGTGTGTGTGCAGGGGCGGATCCAGGATTTGTTAAAGGGGGGGGGGGCCGGGAGGATGACTTCAAACCCATGTGCGCAAAGCGCACATCGGGAGCGCGAAGCCCTTTGTGGCCAGGGTCCAGGGCCCGCTCAATTAGGGCCCTGGAAGCTTTAGGGTTCTAGATGCTCTCTGGTGCTATCTTAGGCTTATTTTTAACATATATGATCACTTAATTAATACCAATCAAATGCTTGAATTATTGAATATATCACTTTTGATACCCACTATTTACAAAATCAAAGCATTTGTAACGAATTCTCACTTGTCATTGTCATGCCTGAATAAAGAGAAAATAAAGTATAGTACAAGAGGGGAAAATATGGCCATTTTCTTTTCATTTTGGATACAAATTTACACCCAAGAGTTTGAGAAAGCGTTTTTTAGTCTTATCCAATATATAAACTTAGGTCAATTCAATATCTGAATGTAAAAGAATGATAATGCTTGATAAGATTCTATACGAGCGAGCGGAGCGAGCGAGGAAAAATTGCCAATTATATCGTCACCATCGCTAGTTTTGCACACCATCCCAAAGGTTTCTTAAGCCTATGTAATAAATGTTAAATGTCTATAAAAATACAATTGAATGAAATAAGATGATCTAATACGAGCGAGAGAAATATGTCAATTTTATTTAAATTTTCGCTACATTTGTACACTCAAATATTGGCAAAAAGTTAATTACGCCTATGTAATACGTAGCCGTTTTTTTATACAATTTTACACCCAAGAGTCTGGGAAAGCGTGCTTTAGCCCATATAGCCTTATTTTAATTCAATTTCTGAATGTAAAGGAATGATAAAGCATGATAAGATACTGTACGAGCGAGGAAAAAATTGCCAATAAATCAACAAACTTCATTCCGGAATGCATGCAGAATCAAAATATCCATATCATAGTCGAAGAGAAAAGTACAATTTTGCCTACTTTTTCTAGAAAAGGAAGAAAATGTAAAATTCTGGGTACAAAGTGAATGGAGAGTTCTCCATGTTGGCAGCCATTTTGTGCCTGTACGTTGCCAATTTGAGGAGCCCATGAGGGATGTAAATCAAAACTTTGAAATTTCATAACTTTTGAATGGATTGTCCGATTTTGCTCAAATTTTCACAGATTGGCCATTGTATTTTTCTTCATCCACAAAGCGCACATCAATATCTGGGTGAAGTTCCCCTTTAAATAAGGACGATTTATTATGGAAGAGGTTTTACAGTTTCAAGTACCCATTTAGAGCTGGATGACCATGCCTAACCAGATGCCAGGAAAAGCATATAGACAGAAAAATCTGACTCTCGATGGTTTTTTTTTAACGATTTCTGACTTTTGGTGGTGCCCCCCCCCCCCTATTGAGGAAGGATGCGTAGCCAGGCGGTAGCCTCAGCGGAGCAAATCCTGATCGAAAAAGACCCGTTTTATCAGTCTAGGAAAAGCATTGATATATTAATCTAAAAATCTTGCATAACATTGCAGTCTCGCCTATAGGTAGCTCGATGCCATCTAGCTTCCTATTCGGGCTTCATTTGACATTTTACATTTTATATTATCATTCTCTTTTATCAAACTGACATTTACATTTATATTTACATTGTATGTTTATCTTGCATGCCCTATTATATAGCTGACTAACGTAAAATGTAAAATACCAGATTTAAAACATCAATAATATTCATGAATCCTTGCTTGAAAGTTGGATATAATCGAACTAGCTAGCCTATACATGGCTGTCTATGAAAGGCATGGAGGGAAATTAAATGAGGGATATGCTAAAGAAAATAATTAGAAGGACTTTCTACTCTCACCAACTGTATTTAGACCTGTACTTATATATTACAAATACTCTTTTAATCAAATCTAATATATTGTAACATAAACAGTTGTATGTAGCCTTTATCCAATTAAAATGTATCCTGCAGACTACAAGTCACAAAATCATTGAGTATTATAATTCTTCAAAATTTCCATCCTCATTCTGGAATGTAAGGGGTACCCCATCTACCCTACCCCCATCGTTGGCCCTCCCCCCCCCCCCCGCCTCCCTTCNCCCGGCCCACCAAGGTTTATACTAAGTAGCCTTTCGCGCTATTCGTGATTTGTATTAACACAAACGCCAACGCCAACTAAACTGCCCGATTTATGAATAGCTGTATCGAACAAACCTTGTTCAGCAGAAAATGCTCGGTCGAAAAGGCTGGGCAACACAAGGAGGAAAGTACTCAGGCTCAGCAAACTGATAACTAATTCGTCCATTTTCAGTGAACAGATTAAACACAGCGCGAAGTTTGTTCGAGGCAAAGCGAGGACGGGAAAGAGACGGGGCCAGGGCGCGGCGCTATACAGAGCGTAGCGAATATAGGGCTCTCTCACCGAATAATAGTTTAATACACGCAAAAAGCAGTGGTACGCACAGACCATAGGGCTTTCATTTCGGAGAATAAACATTCTTACTAGCAAGGGACACAGAGCTCTTGTAGAAGAGTGTGCTGACCCCTAAAATAAAGAACGCCTGGTCAGAATCGATTGACTATTATTCATTACACGATTCGGATACTTATTACGTTCTTTTTTTTCAACCAGGAGTTTAGGACTGTGTGTGTGTGTGTGTGCATGTGTCAAAACAAAACATTTTGCGATGTTAGCCAATAATAGTTGAATTAAATGCAAACTGGTCATGCAAGTTCAATGCGTGAAACGGTGCTTAAAAAGCTTACATTTTATGAGAAAAAACATAATGACAAGAAACTCATTGAGAAAAAAAAAAGAACTCTTCAAATAGTAAAAGATCGAAAATGTATCCGGTTGAGATTCGAACCCGGCCAGGTCGCAGGATGTAGATTCGTAGGTCTAGTTTTAGACCACTAGGCCATCGATACCTAGAGTAGGCCTAAGTATTGTAAGGTGAATTCTTGAGCTACATATATCTATAAACCGAGGGTGGCAGAATTAAATTGAAATAATGGGCAAACTCATTACATGGGAAGATGCATAAAGTTTACATTTTATAATGAAAAAGAAATTAGGAGGAATATTTCAGTGACAAAAAAGAAATCGTCTTAAAATATGGGGTCGGATGGCGAGATAAGAGTCGCGCGTGCAGAACACGACAACACGAGTCCATGTGGGTGTGTGCGAATGTTTAGGCAATGTTAGCCAAAAACGATTGAATGAAATGCAAACTAGTCAAGTTCAATGCGTGAAACGGTGCTTAAAAGCTTACATTTTATGAGAAAAAAACATAATGACAAGAACTCATTGAGAACAAAAAATCTTCAAATAGTAAAAGATCAAAAATGTGTCCGGTCGGGATTCGAACCCGGCCGGGTCGCTGGATGTACATTCGTAGGTCTAGTTTTAGACCACTAGGCCATCGATACCTTTTGTATTGTAAGGTGAATTCTTGAGCTACATATACAGGGTGAGTAAAAAAAAATGTCCTCCAACTTTGAAGCTGTCCTGTTTGGAATCTAAAATTATTATCCTGAATTTGATGGTATGTCCTGAAAGAGTACTTTCCAAAGAACATTTTGGTACCATTTTTATGTACATTATTGCATGCATGACTGAACAAGAGACGATTGTTCTTGAGGAACAAAATGTCACTTGCGCCAAGTG
>BQKZ01000869.1:46641-61510 GCA_036244855.1 Temnopleurus reevesii
TGGCAAATTAGCCCATTCATTTCATGACCAAGATCAAATATTTAACATGAGCACACGCAAGCCTTTTGGAGATTTCAATATTTTGGAAACGAAACACCTTTCTAATGTCATGGTTATGAAGAGGTCGGATATAGCGAGTGCCTGTTATGACAGGGTGGTTTAAGTGGTCCCAGCTTTTTATGGTTCTTTGTTTATAAAGGGGTTTCACTGTATTATCAAATTGCAAATTATTTTCTTTGGCTTCCGACACCTTTATCACATGATCAGTCACATGCCTCATCACGTGACTTACCTATATCGTGTGAGCACCTGACACCAGCATCTTCAGAGTGAGCACAGTTATGATTCTCCCATCCATTATGAGGACAATCTGTGAGTCTCCTCTCGGTACCGTCACACGCCACTTCATCCAACAGAATACTCCCGGATCCAGGTCCGTACTGGGTTCCACTGAACGCTGAGTCCGCTGTTGAGTAGCCAAGCTGCTTGCATACCACGATAGCATCCAGAATACCCCAATTGTCATCACACACTGTACCCCAAGCTCCGCTGTAGAAGACCTCAACCCGACCTTCGATGTCACTTGTCCCGCCAACCAGCCGCAATGACCCGTCTGGCACTGTGAGTAGTAGGAGAGAAAGCAATTCTAGTCAGACTAGTTTCCTTTCAAAAGAAAATCATCCTCATTTATTAAATGGAATATTGGTTCATTTGATTTTATGTAATTAATGATATTGACAGTGATACTAAGAATGATGATAGTAACAATTATTATAATAGATGGTAATAGAAATCATAATAGTAATCATGGAAAAAATAGTAATATTATTAGCAATATAATATAAACAAAATATCTATAACAAATTTTCACAAAGATTGAGCCACTTTGGTCTAATAGACCGATCACCTAATAATCAAATATACGATGCATTGAGAAGTTCTACGTTGACATTATGGATTGTGAGGTGACTGGCATAGCACCATTTTCTGAGGGTCGCAGCCCCAAAGAAAATAGTCACTATGCCAGTCACCGGAGATTCCATAATTTCAACTAGTACTTCGAAAAATGGTCATGATATATTTGATTTATATCCTACTCATGTAAACCGAAATAATGATCAGATTTATATCCTACTTATAATCTGTCGACGAAATGAATTCCTCCCAAATCATCATCATCTACAAGATTAAATCTCGGTTCATAGACGTTAATTTCTCTGCTGGGTGCAGCCATTGTAGTTTATGTTTCGACGACCTTTGATCTTGATATCGCATCTATAACAAATTTTCACAAAGATTGAGCCAATTTGGTCTAATAAACCAATCACCTAATAATCAAATATACGATGCATTGAGAAGTTCTACGTTGAAATTATGGATTGTGAGGTGACTGGCATAGCACCATTTTCTGCGGGCCACAGCCCCCAAGAAAATAGTCACTATGCCAGTCACCGAAGAATCCATAATTTCAACTAGTACTTCGAAAAATGGTCATGGTATATTTGATTTATATCCTACTCATGTAAACCGAAATAATGATCAGATTTATATCCTACTTATAATCTGTCGACGAAATGAATTCCTTCCAAATCATCATCATCTACAGGATTAAATCTCGATTCATAGACGTTAATTTCTCTGCTGGGTGAAGCCATTATAGTTTATGTTTCGACAACCTTTGATCTTGATATCGCATCGGGGTATCGATAGCTGAATATCCAGTTATCGTAAAAGATGATTTCAGAATATATATCCAAAACTATTTAGAGTTATGACGTCACACTATATCCTATTTCTTTCATGGTGAAAATATTTTAAATCACATGATTGCTCCTTGACCAATCACAATGGATGCAATCTTATAAGGATATAAGTTGTATTATTATTATCTATATGAGCGTTTTAAGCGGTGCATTTAATTCGCGTATTGTATTCCCTTCATTTCCTGCTGTGCAAATTTTTACCGTGTTGCATGACCGGACAAATTCCCCATAGGCTCCCGTGTTTTATTTCCGTACAATATTATGCCATGTTTTACGGCTTCACTTTCACGCATGCGCAAAGCAGTAATCAGCTGTTGTGAGCTCTCTGCAGTGTGCGAAGCAGTCTAGCTCTCACGGAAGTCCCACAGGCTCTACGTGTGTTACTGACTGACGACATCACGCAAAATTTGTTTTGATTTTGTTCGCGATCAAAATGGCAGCGCTCAGGTCTCGTTTCGCTTCGTTAACCGAGGACGCTTTTGAGGAGATTCTACGCCGAAAAGACAATGTTGAATAGTGTGGAATACAGTGTGGAATACAGTGTGGAATTGTGTTGAACTACAGTGTTGAACTACAGTGATCAGCTGTTGCGAGCTAGCTCTCTGCAGTGTGCGAAGCATTCTCACGGAAATCCAATAGGCTCTACGTGTGTTACTGACCGACGATATCGCGCGAAATTTGTTTTGATTTTGTTCGCGATCAAAATGGCAGCCTAGGTCTCGTTTCGCTTCGTTAACCGAGGACGATTTTGAGGAGATTCTACGCCAAAAACTACAATATTGAACTACAGTTGAACGGCAGTGAATTGGATTAGGAGGGTACCGTACCGTACCGTGCATTTACAAGACAGTGAATCACTGAATGAAACTGCCGAAAATGAACTGCAGTGAATTGGATTGTTGGAGGGTACCGTACCGTACCGTGCATAATTTACAAGACAGCGATTGGAACTATGTGTCATGGAAGATCAGCCTTCTGCCCTGGTACTTCTACCGGTAAGTAAACTAAAGATAATAATAATTNGATTCAGCACCCCAGAATCATCAAAGTTACACATAAAAACGAATTCAGTGGAGAAATACCGAAATACAACCGAAAAATGAGTTTCAATGGCGGATGTATGGTAAAAAAGACTGGAATCAAATATTTTTGGATTAATTAGCATCCCAAAATCATTAAAATAGGACAGAAAACAATAAATTTGGGATGTAAAGACCCAAAATTTGACCAAAAATGTGTTTTTTTATGGCGGCCATTTTGAAATTCAAAATGGCGGCTGAAGACGTGGTCGGAAAATCGGAACCAAAGATTTTGGGATTCAGCACCCCAAAATTGACAAAGTTACACATCAATAATGAATTCAGTGAAGAAATACCGAAATACAGCCTAAAATGGCTTTTCCATGGCGGCCATTTTGAAATTCAATATGGCGGCTGAAGACGTGGTCGGAAAAATCGGAACCAAAGATTTTTGGATTCAGCACCCAATAATTGACAAAGTTACATATAAAAAACGAATTCAGTGAAGAAATACCGAAATACAGCCTAAAATGGGTTTTCTATGGCGGCCATTTTGAAATTCAAAATGGCGGCTGAAGACGTAGTAGAAAAGGCTAGAATCAGATATTATTTGATCAAGCACCCCAAAATCAATACAATTGGACAGAAAATAATAAGATTGGGGTAGAAATACCCAAAATATGGCCGAAAATTGGTTTTCCATGGCGGCCATTTTGAAATTCAAAATGGCGGTTGAAGACGTGGTCGGAAAAATCGGAACCAAAGATTTTTGGATTCAGCACCCCAAAATTAACAAAGTTAGCTAAAAAAATCAATTTTAACAGACAAAGCGCGCGGGATTACATATAGTAGCCTCTACTATTATCTTTCTCCGTTTTTGAGAAGATAATTAAGATAGGGGTGGGGCTATCTTATGTCATATAGTTTTGAATTTGCTTATTAAACACTGAGTAAAATATGCTCAACAAGCAAGAAAGAGACCATACTTGAGTAAAAATGTAAAAAATAAGAAGTTTTATGAGATTTTCCTTGTAAAATTAGTCATTTTGATTTATCGAAGAATAGCCCACGTGTTTCATTTGAGCCACGTGTGCAACAGAATTTTTCACTGTTTTTGCTTCAGGGAGCGCGTAGCGCAATTGCAGCGTGCATTATATCAACTACGCAGAAGGGCAAAACTTGACCCTTCGCTGTGATGTTAGAGGCATTGTTATTGGTTGATTTCCTTATATAATTGTTTAAACGATTGGTCAAGGGACCAAAATGGGCGTGATAGAAGATAAGAAGAAGGCGGTCCTACAAGAGAAAAGATCGCGTTAAGAAGATTTTCAGAATTTTAGCGCGTTCCTAACTCGCAAAGAGAAGAAGAATGTTAGGAAGAAAGAGAAGAACGATTTCAGAATACCCCCCCCCCCCCCCCCCCGAGCATAACATGGATGCTCACAAAATAGACTCACACATATCTTTACCGGGACGTAAGCAATTAGCACTGTCCAGTACATCAGGACCCAATCAAAAATGTGTGTTATCTTTCCAAACTATCAGTATGGCTATGGCTAGAAATTAGACAACAAAAAATCAAAGCATACAGTAGATTCAATATTATAAAGTAACGTCTTTCATAATCATAATAATCTTCCACTGATATAATACAAAAATACATTTCAATTCAAATTTCTGAGACAAAAATTATTCGTTTTTAAAAAGGTTACAGAAATAAAAGAAACACAACCCTTCTACCTGAAGAATATATTCTACAAAAAGTCTAAAAACTGAGGTAAGTTAACTACTTGCTTGGTTGTCATCCACTATGAAGTAATTGCACGAAAATTTTGCAGGAAGATCAGTTGAAGTTATAGCATTAGTCACTGGACCAAGGCTACTGCTTTGCAAGTATGCAAAATAAAGTGCACAGAATTAAGAAAAAGTGAAAGATGAATTCACTCATTTTCATGTTCTGCATCTAATTTGCGAATCAGCGTGAGTGACTATAAAGTATGATTTAGAATTTATTATTTCTGCAGAATGTGTCTTGGTGTAGATAGCCAGGAAAAGTTTAGTGAGCAGAAAATAAAACTGATCTTCTCTGAGCTCGATCATTCATCAGATCTGTAATTGTAACAGATCCAATCCATGATTAGCAGAATGCTGAAACATTTACCTCGTATATATGACACCTTGTGAATTAATAAACATACAAACAGCTGAGGAAAACTCAAATAATAATGATAATAATAATAATAATAATAATAATAATAATAGTAATAATAATAATAATAATAATAATGATAAAAAAAAATAATAATAAATTAATATCTAATGGATAATGACTAATTTTGAGCTAATCCTGAGAATTCTACCTGCCATTATCACAGCAGTTTCATTCAACATTCTCCTGGGCTCCTACTGCCAATCATAACAACAATAAATGATATTCATATAGCACGCATATCCATCTGCAGAGTGCTCAAAGCGCTGTTCGTATCATTATCATTATTACCCTGGCTTTAGCCCAGTGTACACAGTGCACATGGTATTTCAAGGAATATATATTCTTGCTTAGTACCTGTTCACCTCACCTGTGTTGAGTACGGCACAGTGAGGATACATTTCGTTGTGAAGGAAATTAATACCATGGGTGGGTTTTGAACCTTGACCTTCGGGTTGAAAGGTGAGAGTGTGGTTTATGCTAATTTTACTGCAAACTGAGGCATTTTCATTCCTAAACTCAATCAAGTCACCATCAGTGTGTTGGCTCATTTAGCTGAACACTCGCCTCGCAAACAATAGGCATGGGTTTGATTTCTCGCGACGTCATACCAAATCAATTTGGTTGCTTAATAAACGTGGGCCAGTGAATTTGCAGTGGCATGCATGCCTGCTAACTCTTTTTGAAAATCACAAATAACTCTTTTTGAAAATAAGAATATCCTCTTCAATAGTACATTCAAATTTGCCAGTTGAAATGGCAATTCTCTCTTGCCAAAATTACAACAATTCTGAATTAATTAGAATAGTTAGCAGGTGAAGATCAAGTCAGAATATTTTATTCATATTTTTGGTGTATTCCATCATAACATGATATAACAAACCTTGATAAATGAGGCATGATTATACACTCTGTTGATCAGAGAAATTATGAATATTGCACTTTATTATTTGCTCTGAAGACCTTAATAATTTGTCCCTCAATAGTCACGATTCCTCAAATTTACCCAATTAACCGATGTTCAATCATCTTGAATTTGACAATTTAATTCACTTGACACTAAATGTAAAATCCATTAACAGAAATCTAAATTAGAATGGTGCATGCCCAGGTATTTGAACACCCATCCCATGGGGTATGTACAAACTTTGAAACAACTTTACATAATGGTTGGTTGGCAGCTCAGCATTTGGTTTAAAATGGCTTTCCATTCCTCTGGCAGTTTCCTGACATATGCAGATTGAATTAGGCAGTGTTAGATCTACTTGCACTACCACTATTTGGCAAGACACCAAGTCCTACCTACACGACACAGTACTTGAATCAGAAAAGAGTCCACAATGGCAAGAATGGCTGAAATAAAACTAGATGAATGCAGTCAGAATTATATTAAAATTGCCATAACAAAATGGATCAGAGTTTCAAAATCTATAAACAAAGAGCTTTAAAAATCAACTTTCCTCCAACATCAAGACAATTCTATTAAGTATTCCAATTTAGCTACAAACATTCCACTCCTTTAATCAAGTGGGTTCAGGAAGTAGAGCTATATTGTTTAATTCTGACATTTGGATCATGTTTAGAGCGTGTAATCTTTGTTCCCACTTTCTGCAGTGACAGAGCTTAAAATTTTGTTAAATTAGCGTTAAGAATCTCAATTGCTTTGATCATAATACATATAGCGATTATACAAAATATTACTGTTAATAATTGATATACAAGTTAAACATTGTAATCACAGTACCGGTACATCATACATATCAGATATATTATATTACATCATAAATATTCAAAACTAGTACTTATCTAACATGTCATTTCATTGATAAAAAGATGCAACAGTAAATTAGTTCACATGTAAATATGATATTACAATTATACACAGCTGCACATAATCAAACGCGAACAATTTAAACATAACACAGAAAAGGGATTATATTAGAGAATCAATACATGATACAGATTCTATCGGACCACATCCATTTCTTATACCTGCTGCAACAGCTACGTCTATGCAAATGCATTTGCTTACACATATTTTATTTGTGATGATCAACCTATGAAATCTTTCTTGAAAGCACCAATTCATTGATATAAACAGTGTAAATAACAATTTTTTGGTACATGTTATCACTTACATTAATAAAATTATATGGGCTATTGATCACAATGTGCTTTTGTTGTAAATTCCATAGTGATAACATGTAAAGATATGATTGTGACAAATAGTGTATAGAAATATTTACACAAATTGTACTTAAAGGGTATTGTATTGTTTTTTTTTTAATTTACTGACCTTTTTGCTCTGAAAAAACACAGAAATTATCCACAATAGGGACAAATATTCCCCTTTATTAAAAAGTTTTATCCAAATAGAGATAACCTATTATAATTTTAGAATATCTTTATACATAGTACTTTATTTTTCTGTTTATTTTCTGATTAATTCTTGAAAGACACTCTCAATTATTGAATGAGAACTGTGTACCCGTGAAACAAATCGTACCTTGCTTTGCATCGTCCTGAAATAAATTGAGAAGTGATCATCAGTTTTTCAAAACTAAAGGAAAACTTTGCAGGTCTTAAGTTGTTAAAAATCAAATGCAAATCAACTGCAAGTTTGCGAATTGTAACGCGCACGGTATTCAACGAGACGAGCATGAAACAATGATGTTGACTAGCACGTTCCGATCAACTACAACTTGCGATCAATTGCAACTTTTGGACAATACCCCTCAGTAACATAAAGGGAAAAATATTTTAAGACGCTGGTTTTCCATATCTGATATTACCAATAAATTTCAAATTGACATTGAAAAAAATTTTAATGTGACATAATTTCCCAGGAAATCTGGAAACGGAAATAATGAGATCCTAATAAAGATCTGCTTTTTCTTCAGATTTGCACTTGACAAAAGGTTAATATCTTCTACAACCATACATACAAACATAAAGTAGAAAACGAGGGTATGCTGTTTTTATATAAAAACAAGTTATAAATTTGACATTTCATTCTTTAAAAAAATGATTTAAAATCTTATTATTAGAAGAAATATATAAAAAATTACATGTTCGTTTCAAAGAACAATTATCGTACTGTAATATATATTACATTTATATAGCGCTATCTTGAGCATGGCTACTATATTTCTAATCTTAATTTACACATAGTGGATAAAACAACTTCTGTTACAATCACATAATCTGCATACATCAGCATTACTATACAATAGAATATACATCTTTAGGTGAATGTACAACAACAAAGAACAGTGGAAGAGGTACATGTATTGAAGTCGTATTTAACCATAGTATGGCAGATGAATCCTTTTACTGCAATTGTCCAGTAAGACTGAGACTACTGGTAATCAAACATAAATTCTTCTTTCTCTGTAGTTGGGAGTTTTATCGCATAACGGTTGTCCAGATTTAAAACTTTATCAAGAAGTTGTTCTTCATTTTTGCCACTTGTCATCAAAGATTATCTCCTTTATGACAAAAACTCGACTGGAATCACTATATCAATGTGAACAGAGTAAGTCAAGAATTTTTGCTCACCTGATATCACTATAAAACTTGGGGCAAGATCACTGGATCACATCAATCATTCTGCAATTTTATGGTGATAACAGGTAGCTGACATTTCCACTGCATACTGTAAATCTGTTTTCTTCTTCTTCATGATCAGCAACCTAAATCACCATGATGATCACCATGCCACTTTGCTCCAATACCCATTAAACATTTCTATCACATGAGCGACCCTCACAATCACTTTAAACAAATGTTTAGGAGGGTAAGCTTGGGCCCCTGTTCATGTTGTAGGGGCCAGTTTAGACTACATGTTCATATGAGGGGGGTCAATTTAGACACCTTGTTCATGTTGACATGGCCAGTTTAGACACCACGTTCATAAGAGGGGGGTTAGTTTAGACCCATTGTTTGTATGGAATGGGATGGTTACGCCCCTATTCATGTGATAGAGGGTCCATTAATACCCCTTGTTCATACTGATGAATGGTCTTTAAATGGGCGCCATTTGAACAGTAGCTGGGAAATCTATCCACTTCTTACATTGAATGGAGTATTAGCTAGTGGTGGAATATGCTGGGGGAGGGGTCAGAGGCCCTGTGGATTCTCCAGGAAGCGGAACAGAATGAATTGTAAGAGAAGGTGGTACGTAGGCTACCGAGGTGGATTCAGGAGGGTAAGGGGCAGATGGGGTGGTGGGGGCGGATGGGTAGGGTGCAGAAGGGGTGGCGGCAGGTAGATAGTGTGTAGCAGCAGGGGGATAGGGTGTGGATAGATCAGTGGGGTAGGGTACAGATGGAGGAGGGTGATAGGTTACCAACCCCGGTTGATCTGCTCCAGGTATATCAATAACAGAAGAATACTTCCCGATATCATTATATGATGGCGGTGGAAGATCTGGCATATTACCATCTTCAGGATTGCCAGTGTTATTCGCCGGCTGATCAACGTTTGTACTTGGGACTGCACCCGGTTCTTGCGGAGCATCTCCTCTTGATTGGTCTGCTGGTACTGCAGCATATTCTCTATCTGGAGTCTTCTTCTTGGTTGTCCTACAGCAGCAGCAGTAACATAAGAACACTCCTACTAACGATCCAATAACTATACCAACTATTTCACCTGTCGACAGTCCACCTACATGAACAGAGAAAACAATAAAATGTTTGGCTTTATTAAAATCATTGATCATACTGACTTTACATACAGGGAAGCCTTATCGTAATCAATAATGTAACATCTCGAATGATAAGAGCTAATATTCTCCTTTCCTACATTTCTATTTTAACTTCATTATCAATGCTAGACCTTGTCAAGGGGAATAGTCAAATTGATTCCATTATGTTCAGTTATCATGTAATCAATCAATTTCCAATTATAATTAGTCTACTTAAGTATAATTCTGTGCTTTGTCATGGGCTATAAAGCCATGTGATTGGCCAAATGGGGCAAACATGTTTACAAAAATTTCTACTAATAACCCTAATCAGGCCGACCTTTTTGGGCTATGTTATGTCCGATGGGGGAGGATTCCACCTCCAATCAGATCTTGGCCGCAGAATGCGCAATCGCGGCTAAAATTGGCACGCATGATGCTTGTGGCGCACTCTACCAGAATGTATGGTCAATTTTTCACAAAAATTGTTCAAATAATCAAATATGTTATTTTTACGCATAAAATACATTTTGGGCTTTTAATCACTACATTAAATCTCTAATTGAGCTGATTTTTTTTTAATATTCCTTTTAGCATTCTCTACAAATGTATTGACAAAAAAATCATTATTGAAATTATTTTCTTATGTATTTCATTGTTTTATGAATTTCTTATGTATTTCATTGTTTTATGAATTTCATATGTATTTCCTTGTTTTTTACCTCTTGTTTTTGTTGTTTTTTTGACCCTCAGCTTAATTAGGGTTAAGGGTAAGTACCATAAAAATTGAAGGGGTGGGCAATTTTGAGATTTGGGATGGCCCCTACAAAAATATTGGTATGCTGCCAGCTGTTGACAATTTTGATTTAGTGCCAAAGTTCATTTACCATGTGAGATATATTTGTAAACAATGAGACATTTTCATCATGGCAAGGCGATCAAACAATATAAAAACACGGTAAAAAGTTCGAAAAATAAGTATGTTTTTGAAAAGCTCATATCTCAAAAGGAAATTTTCGCACCCTGAAAAACTTTGCCCTAATATTTCTGAGGGTTCCCAACATGCTAGGAACATGAAACTTTGCAGATTTGTGTGTTTTCTAATGCTCTGCAACCTAATGGAATCAGAATTCCAATATCCTGATTACCTTTAGTTGTGCACTTGACACCGACGTCTTCAGGATGTGAGCAGTCATTAACACCCCATGAAGCACTGGAACAGAACGTAAGCTGGCTCTCAAACCCTCCACACCCTACGTTGTCAAGCCAGATCATACCAGATGCCTCCTGGTAACCCGTATCATGAGGATTAAAGGAGGTTGCTCCACCGCTGAATCCAAGCTGATTGCACACCACTTTGCTCTCAGAGTCAGACCATCCATCATCACAAATCGTTCCCCATTGTCCTTCATAGTAAATCTCCAGACGGCCCTCCCGCTCTGATGGCCCATCGGTCAAACGCACCGCTCCTTCCTCTGTATTCATTTAGAAAAAACAAGATAAAAGAAAAATTTTGTCCATGCAATGACAGTGTTTATTTCTTAGTGAGCTCTCTCTCCTCATTGTCCTTGATGGTAAATCTCCAGACGGCCCTCCCGCTCTGATGGCCCATCGGTCAAACGCACCGCTCCTTCCTCTGTATTCATTTACAAATACAGATAAAGGAAAATGTTGTCCATGTAATAACACTTATAATTATTATTTCTTAGTGAGCTATTCTTTTCATGAATTCTTATTAAATTACTTGTTTCGATATTATTCTGTAATCACCGTCATACCTTCACCCCTAGCTGGCCAAGATTACTCGCATTTCTTTAGCACTGGCTCAAATTAATGTCCATAGTATCTCCATAATACAACACAAAAATGCTTAATACTGGACTTAGTTGGAAAATCCAACATTTCAGGCTCACATTTGAATCCAGGCCCTGGATGGCTGCTATGTGCCAGGCAGCGATCATCCAAGATAGGGACATTATGTTATTTAAAATCTTATCAAATAAAAATTTATTCAAACATATTTATTCAGGATAACAAGATCAGTTAAAAACTATTTTACATTATGGAACAGCAAGAACATTGGAATGTAGATAAATTAAAACATAAATATATAATGTGTGACCTATAGATGTTATTCAATTCAGATTGATGAAAAACAACATGGAGTGCAAGAATAAGCAAGTTTTACATGCACCGTCAAGATATCTATGAAAATCAAAGTGTACCATTGTTGCTTTATTCCTGCAGTGTGCCTACATTTTATGTGGTTCATATCTTGAATTTTTTACCCTTTTTCAAGAACTAAATGTTTATTTCAAAGCCTAATATTTTCACAGCTTAGTTTACATAACCCGTCAAGCATTTAGATACTAGCATTTAGAATCTGGCAGTTGAAACCAGAAATCATATTAAGAGTAATTTTAGCATTTTTTTCGCTATCCAACTCAACAATTACCAGAATTCAAGAAATGCTATTGTGTTTGCACAAAAAGCGTTGCTATGAGGAGTCAGATTCATCATTATGACATCACAAATATGATGACATCTACATGTATACAATTCATCTCCAATATACAATAGCTCATAGATGTACATATCACTCTTTAAAAGATGTGGCAAATTAGCCCATTCATTTCATGACCAAGATCAAATATTTAACATGAGCACACGCAAGCCTTTTGGAGATTTCAATATTTTGGAAACGAAACACCTTTCTAATGTCATGGTTATGAAGAGGTCGGATATAGCGAGTGCCTGTTATGACAGGGTGGTTTAAGTGGTCCCAGCTTTTTATGGTTCTTTGTTTATAAAGGGGTTTCACTGTATTATCAAATTGCAAATTATTTTCTTTGGCTTCCGACACCTTTATCACATGACCAGTCACATGCCTCATCATGTGACTTACCTATATCGTGTGAGCACCTGACACCAGCATCTTCAGAGTGAGCACAGTTATGATTTTCCCATCCATTATGAGGACAATCTGTGAGTCTCCTCTCGGTACCGTCACACGCCACTTCATCCAACAGAATACTCCCGGATCCAGGTCCGTACTGGGTTCCACTGAACGCTGAGTCCGCTGTTGAGTAGCCAAGCTGCTTGCATAACACGATAGCATCCAGAATACCCCAATTGTCATCACACACTGTACCCCAAGCTCCGCTGTAGAAGACCTCAACCCGACCTTCGATGTCACTTGTCCCGCCAACCAGCCGCAATGACCCGTCTGGCACTGTGAGTAGTAGGAGAGAAAGCAATTCTAGTCAGACTAGTTTCCTTTCAAAAGAAAATCATCCTCATTTATTAAATGGAATATTGGTTCATTTGATTTTATGTAATTAATGATATTGACAGTGATACTAAGAATGATGATCGTAACAATTATTATAATAGATGGTAATAGAAATCATAATAGTAATCATGGAAAAAATAGTAATATTATTAGCAATATAATATAAACAAAATATCTATAACAAATTTTCACAAAGATTGAGCCACTTTGGTCTAATAGACCGATCACCTAATAATCAAATATACGATGCATTGAGAAGTTCTACGTTGACATTATGGATTGTGAGGTGACTGGCATAGCACCATTTTCTGAGGGTCGCAGCCCCAAAGAAAATAGTCACTATGCCAGTCACCGGAGATTCCATAATTTCAACTAGTACTTCGAAAAATGGTCATGATATATTTGATTTATATCCTACTCATGTAAACCGAAATAATGATCAGATTTATATCCTACTTATAATCTGTCGACGAAATGAATTCCTCCCAAATCATCATCATCTACAAGATTAAATCTCGGTTCATAGACGTTAATTTCTCTGCTGGGTGCAGCCATTGTAGTTTATGTTTCGACGACCTTTGATCTTGATATCGCATCTATAACAAATTTTCACAAAGATTGAGCCAATTTGGTCTAATAAACCAATCACCTAATAATCAAATATACGATGCATTGAGAAGTTCTACGTTGAAATTATGGATTGTGAGGTGACTGGCATAGCACCATTTTCTGCGGGCCACAGCCCCCAAGAAAATAGTCACTATGCCAGTCACCGAAGAATCCATAATTTCAACTAGTACTTCGAAAAATGGTCATGGTATATTTGATTTATATCCTACTCATGTAAACCGAAATAATGATCAGATTTATATCCTACTTATAATCTGTCGACGAAATGAATTCCTTCCAAATCATCATCATCTACAGGATTAAATCTCGGNACGTTATCAACTCAAAGCTCCTATGGTTTGGTACTTTATTGTTTGTTGTTACACAATCATGATATATGTTCCAAATACCCTGATGAATACGTTGCACATAACCAACGTAAACGGGTAAATGGTCTGAATAATATATTGAATGTACATGCATTATGGAACTGGGACGAATTCAAGGCCCTGGCATCTAAATATTTGGGTGAATTTTTGAATTTTTGTCACTTTGTTGCTATCAATTATCTGGCAAAAATATGTTGTTCTTGCATATAAAACTTTGGATTGTATTGTTTGCAGACTGAGGGTTGTGATTCAGGTTAAATATTAAGCCCCTTTCCTAAGAATTACAGTTTTAATTATACGTAATTCGCTGCAGCCATATAAATCCTACTTGAAATATGGGTCATTTACCACTCCCTCTTCTATTCTGATGCAACTGGATTATCTGATTATATATGAATTTGTATCTGGAATTACTGCACCACCATGGCTGCTACAATGATTTTGTAATTAATTATCACGATGCGACGCTGGATGGCATTGGTGCGTATTGGTGCCCCCTCCCAAGAAAAATAGGTAAAGATCCTCGGGTAGTCCACTTTGTTGTTTGGAGATCAAGCAGACCCTGTGTTTTGGGCGCCTGGGGATAATTTGGCCGATGTAGTTTCTTACCACTAAGAAGCTCTACATGAATAAAGCGAGGAACTGAATAGTAATGCAGGTTTGGTGGAAACACATTTCTCATCTTAATATCTCCCTTATATACGGTAGCACCTTTTGTGAACCAACATATAAAACCTAGCAGATTTCAAATATGGAGAAAGTGCTGTTTAGTGTTTTAACTGCGTGTATTTATTTATTACTTTAATTTGATGTACTGTATGTACTCATCGTATAACTATCATTCTGTGCGTGCAATTGTATTGATCCTATTCATTTGTTTTTATGTAATTTATTATGTTTTTTT
>BQKZ01000869.1:67267-99078 GCA_036244855.1 Temnopleurus reevesii
CAACTGACACAAAGGGGAGAACAGTTCTATAATGCAGGACTTACTGGATCTCCTGCACACAATGGGGAAAAGAATACAATGATAAAAGACTTACTGGCATCTCTTGAACACCTGACACCAGCGTCTTCTGAATGAGCACAGTTATGAGTTTCCCATCCATTGTGAGGACAATCAGCTAGCCTCGCCTCTGTTCCACTGCAGTCCACATTATCCAACTGTATAATTCCTTCCCCACGTCCAAATACAGCTCCTTCAAATGCCCCTACAGCTGCAGTGAATCCTAGCTGGTTGCATACGACTACAGCATCGGAGTAATCCCACATATCATCACAAACCGTTCCCCAAGCACCGTTATAGAAGATCTCGACCCGTCCTTCCAGGTTGCTCGTTCCCCCTGAAAGTCGCACTGATCCATCTAGGTCTGTGAATAGCAGGAAATAAAAAAGCTTCATTCATTTTGTGTCAGCACCCATTTGAATCGCATCTCCCCAATTTTGTTTACAACACTATTTTCATGTCATCGTTGTATAATAATGGTGATAAAAAGCATAGAAGATGCACAGTTACATCACAGAAATTTAAAAAAAATGTTTTACTGTAGAAAAAACAGGGAAGGGGAGGGGGTCATCAAACAAAGATTGAATCAACTCATTAAAAATTGAGTCTGAAATAATTTGGCTGTGGTCTATATAATATCCATGCTACAGTATAAATAAAAAATAATATCTGCTCCATCAGGTAAGTTCATTCTGCAAATGCTTCTTTATGTAACACACATACAAAATCTGAATCTTTTTCAATAAAAAAATAATTTGGGCTGATTTGGCATATTTTCTAAATCTGTAATTGTTGACTGTTAATCATCTTCCACCAGCATTTCATCTTATTAGATGTAAACATACAACTGATAGAAACATGTTCATCTATACTCAATCTACTGTAGTAAAAATATCATTTCCGATGAAGGAAAATTAAACAGGTATCTCACTGAGAGATATTTATGAATATATCAGTATTTGATCTTGAAAATGACACTAAAAAGTGACACTGACCATTTATTTCATTGCATAGAGATATTTATGAATCTATCAGTATTTGATCTTGAAAATGACACTAAAAAGTGAGACTTACCATTTATTTCATTGCATGTGATAGCCACATCCTCAGCATGTTGACAATTATGATGACCCCATCCACCATGACTGCAGTCTGTAAGTGATTGTTCTGTACCAGTGCATGCTATCTTCTCCAACCAAATGGTTCCCACTCCTTGTGATGACACTCCATACCTCAACATTCCAGGAAAGCCCAGCTGTCGACAAGCTACCATCGCATCGTTACGATCCCAGTCTCTATTACATAAAGTGCCCCAAATCCTATTGTGGAAAATCTCAAGACGACCATCATTCTTGGAAGCTCCATCAACGAGCCTAAGCGATCCTTCCTGGTCTGGAAAGCATAATGGTAAAAAGGTTGTATTAGATAAATGGGCTGTGATTTCCATTCTAATAGACCCGTTATAATGTAGAAGCTGGTATTTTCGCGTACATAATTTTTTTTTTAGCAAATTCACTGAATTTCAAGCCTTTTCACACATTACTGAGTTGATATTGTCACATTTTGAAAGATGATTGTACACAAGTCTATGGGCATTGAATGAAAATTCTAGCGAATTCATGATTGCAAATTCAAAAAAATAAAATCATTTACTCTTTACTTCCAGTAAATTAGACTGTGACAAATGATATCAAAATCTCCATATTGATTCACTTGTTGAGATGTAATACACAGACATATCACAAAAACAGAAGATTGAAAATAATGATTCATAAATGAATCAGGATATAGATAACCAGGATGTGTCACAGACTGCAACAAATGTTACTGATCACCTCCTGTTCAATTGCAAATGCAATTAGTGCACATGAAAACTGAATTGTTTAAACAAAACTTGAATTTCCCGATGTGATCAGCTCTTACCAAGAGAAGGATTGCAGCGAACCCCTACGTCTTCATTGTGCTGACAGTTATGGGACCCCCATTGACTGGCGCTGCAGGAAGACAATGTCCTTTCCACGCCAATACAACCAACCTCATCCAGCCAGATAGTCCCAAAACCATCAACAGGATTGATGATTGTGTCGAGACCTGGGAAGCCAAGCTGACGACATACGACCGATCCATCGGGGGTACTGAAACTATCATCACAAACAGTGCCCCATCTTCCATCATGGTAGATCTCAACCCGGCCCTCATTGGCAGTCTCACCATCAACCAACCGCACTGTTCCATCGGCAACTGCAAAGAATTGAATGCATTTAGTGAAGATCTGTACAGTTTCATTCTAGCAACGAATGCAGTATTTTACTGCCCTCAGCCAAAATATGTGCCTTAGCCATATCAAAAATAAACATTTTCCCGGTATTCTTTACTTCATTTCAGTTTCACTCAAAATTACTCTACACCATTACAGCATTCATAATATTCATCTTTCATGTTTATTCTACATGTAGCTATCTATGGGACTAATATTACTCTTAAATATTTGTATTGTAGTTTGTGATGTTAGAAATCTTGGATTACATCAGGAAATATTCAATTCAACATGCAAGCAGATATCACTGAAATTTGGGAATTTTAACATTTTAATACTTTCATCTCACTTCGTATTTTGCATCTACTAGGATAATGTATCAATGAAAGGCCACACTTTTTTCAGTCTGATAAACCAAACTCATTTGCAATGGCATTATGATCAAAGAGGGTTAACCGTAATCCCATTGGGATTTCAGTCATCTCAGTCCATGGGGGGGGGGGGGCTTATTTGGCCCCCTCCCCTCTGATCTTCGCCCGTGATGTTAACTCTTAGATTAAGTAGTCAAATTTTTCAAAAATCCATTGATTAAGCTAATTAAGCATTAATTAGGCATTAATTCTAATATAAACAGCAATAAATCACTTGCTGAAACTCCAAATGTGCTGATTTTTGGTCTAGATACTCTTAGAAATGTTTCAGACATATTACCATGGAAAAATGCAATTAAAATCTATTTCCTATGTATTATATTGTTTTTGTGAATTTCTTATCTATTTCTTTGTTTTTTCTACTTTATTATTTTTATTGTTTTTTATGGAAATTGTTGGTGACATTATTTGAGGCATAGGAAATGAATTTTAAATTCATTTCATGCATTAATATGCAAAATAGACAAGGATTTATGAATGGTGACTGAAAACACAATTTGCATGGACTTTGTACATGAAATCACGTTTTTGACTCATATTTGGCACGACAATTTTTTTTCAAATGCTCGTAGCGCCAGTACCGCATACCCGGTCGTCACAAAATCGGTCTCAAAAGTTGCGCGAGACTTGAAATAAAAAAGTCAGAAAAATTATGGCACAAGCTTTACCCGTTTCAGACTTCTCGCGAAAAATGTCGAGGGGGGCTTTAAAAGCCCCCCCCCCCATGGGATTAGGGTTTATAAACAAATAGTACTGTACAAGACATACTTTCTTGTACATGAACATAAGCTTACATATTGTTTTGATGACGTATCAGTTTGTTGACATTAGTGAACATTTCTGTCAATAGTGATTCTACTGGCTTGACACCTGACCCCCTTACCTTCCCTGTAGATTTGTTTATATGCGTAAATATTGGTTTTATGTACTCACTTTCATTAACTTAACACCTGACCCCCATACCTTCCCTGTAGATTTGTTTATATCCGTGAATATTGGTTTTCTGTTATACTCACTTCCAGTAGCTTGACATCTGACCCCGACATCTTCATTATGATTACAGTTCTCAAGACCCCAGCCTCCATGAATGCAATCATGTAGCGCTGCCTCGCTCCCTAAACAGTTCACATCATCCAGCCAGATTGTCCCTGTCCCTTCCCCAAACTCTGCATGGGGATGGAACTCAGAACGGCCGCTATAACCAAGCTGACGACACACGACTTGCGCATCCTCCAAACCAAATTGATCATCACAGACGGTGCCCCATGCTGAGTTGAAGAATATCTCCACTCGACCTTCATTTGCAGTTACTCCGCCGACTAGCCTCACATCTGTCATTCAAAGATAAAATAGATGACTTGAAATTATATTGAATCCCTTTCAAATTGAAGAATAACTAGATTAATTCTCAACCACCCACAGTCGAAATGTATGCCTCTGCCATCGCCTGATCAAAAAGATATAACCGCTTCTTCCATGCCATCAAATTTGGGGTGATTTTTGACAAATTTGGGGGCCCTGTGACCTTTGAACCCATGAACCAAATACCCCATCAGTTCATCCTAACTCACATGCTTTATTGCGGTAATAGGCTAGTTTAGGTGATTTTTACAAGTTTAGGGGGCCCTGTGACCTTTGAACCCATGAACCAAATACCCCATCAGTTCATCCTAACTCACATGCTTTATTGCGGTAATAGGCTAGTTTAGGTGATTTTTACAAGTTTAGGGGGCCCTGTGACCTTTGACCTTTGATCCTCTGAACCCCCAAAATCTTTAGTTATCAGTTCCTCCTCCCACACTTATACATAATTAAGCTAGGCTTGTTTATAATTGGTTCACTTGTTAGAAGTTATAACAATAACATGCAATTTGGGGTGAGTTTTATAGGTTGTTTGGCTAAGAGGCCTTTGACCTTTGACCCCCTAAACTCAAAATTGGATTGCTTCTTCCTAATATGCTTATTCACACACTTGAGCCAAGTTTGGTCAAAATCCATTCAATAATTCTGGAGTTATCAAGGTAATGAATTTCAGACGGACGGACGGACAACCCGAAAATATGTACATTGTAATGGCTACGAAACTACCTACGGTGCCGGAGACATACGAATAAGGACTAGTATAAAATATGCATCAATTCAGACTGAATGGTTTTGAAAAAATCTGAATACACCTGTATATACATCTCTTCTATTCAGGAAACCACAGGATTGAAAGCCAAGACAGGTTTTCATTTCTTTGATAAATAAATGCTATTAAGTCTCGAAATGAATTTGAGTTTGCAATGGTAAATCTGGACTACAGTTGGCGCTGTTCATTTTTTAAAATCATACATCGAATCAACAATTTGAAACAGCCGTTGAATCGAGAGACAATCATCTTGTTTTTATGCTCAATGTAGCATTTTCAAATCATTTGTTAATTTTTTTTTACATCCTGACATTTGTAGATGATACATGATTCTTATGGATCACGAGATTCTATCTAACCTTGCGTTTTAGTAAATTCTACCAATTTATTGTCCCTTTAACTCTGGAAATTTGCAATTTTTCACACATTTTTTAAACACATTTTTGACTTGTTAAAATACAATCCTGGATGTGTGCCTGAATAATCTGCTCACTAACAAGGGAGTGAACATACCTAAAGCCCAAGTCACATAGGACCCCGGAAGCAACACAATTCACCCCGACTCTTTATTAATTCACAGTTAACTGCCTCAGAACAACTAGTCGGGGTGAATCGTGTTGCTTCCGGGGTCCTATGTGACCGGGGCTTAAGGATTTAAAATGGTTTTGAAGAATAGCTCCATGCAGTCAAGAAAGTCATAGCCTCCCAAAATAGCATTTAAAATCCCGAGGGTGGAACATTTTGTATGTTTGAGACAATAAAAGTCATCATCTTTATGCTACATGTACATAGGCCAGGAGAATCAAATACCATGGTCTGTTATGGGTTTGTCCGGTTTGGCTGACCCATCTTCATGCAGGATGGCTTGTCACATGGCTACGCATATCCAATAGACCACTTTCGTAATGTATTCAAATTTATTCACGTCTGCCCCAAATCAAACTATGTCTTCCAGTCAGAAAATAATGGGAGTACAATCGTCAGAATGCATTAACGTTGCTGGGTTGGACAACCATTGTAGCTTGACGTTGACCAACCTAGCAACAACCACTGCGCTTATATCCACATTCCTTCTTTTGAAATGTAATTATTTAATAGCAGATGAATAAATATTTGGTCATTGTGCGTTTGACAAAGAAGCGTGCATAAACTTTGAATACATTACGAAACTGGTCTATTACCTACATGTATTGGCCTATAAATGTTGCTCCATTACATGATAATAATAATAATATAATAATAATAATAAGCGCTTTGTGCATGGTTAACCAGTTGGCACTCTCTGAATTTCTCTCAACCAAGTTTGTCTCACCCGAGTTGATGCAGAACAATGTAGATAAATATCCAGGCAAATAAAAACACGACCGCCACACACACACACACACACACACAAAGAACACAAACGTCAAACCCTCTTCCACTCTCGTGCAAATACTCCTGCAGCATGCAGCGGGAGCATCAACTAACTGACCCCGACCCAGCCCGGTAGCATGCAATGCGATGCTACGTGTTAGAGATGCGAAATTAACCAGCACCGAGTTAGAAGAATAATACCCTGGCTTTAGTGACTACAAAATGCAATTAAGATACATCAAATTGTATTACATACCGTAGGTTCTTTGAGCAACGACGTTTTCGTAGATGTTGTTTGATAAAAGAAGAAAATAAACCGTAAAAGATGTAAACATACTTTCATCCGTCATGTTGACATCAGACTACTATACTGCTAGTACTACTATAACCCATGGCCTTCAGTATTATACTGTTGGTTTATGTGTCAGGTGCATGTGTGGGCGTGGCTTGCTTAACCTGCGCAGACGGATTTCGATCGCGAGTATTGTGAAATGGTTGGGCAATAATACTTCATGATGATTCACAGCCTTCCTGTGATCAAAACTTTCCTACTCTCTGTCCTAATTTTCAGTTTCTTTCTAAACTTTCGCGTTAGGGAAAATTTGAGTAGGGTTGGGCCTACTTTCAGAAGTTAAAAGAAGAGTTTACCCCAAAAATAATATTTTTTTAACAGGAGCAGAAAAATTTGGTGAGTAGAACAAAAAAAGTTTGAAGAAGATCGGGCAAATAGTAAAGAAGTTATGACTTTTCTCAGATTTGAAGGAAAAAAATGAGCAAATCAATGAGACTTTTCAGACATGTTGCCAATTTGTTGACAACATGGGTTCACTATAGAAACCAGAATTTGCATTATATTTATGGAACAAAATTCATCATTTCTACAGAAAGATACAAAGTTTGTATGAATGTAAACATGCAAATAGGGGATCTACATATACCATGAAGATATCCTGTGCATGGTTAAAGTTTTGAAGAAATCATAGTTCTGGGGAAAAAGTAGCATTTTATAACATTGATATTATAAATGGTCAATTATACACCTATGACGTCATCAGTTACCACTTTGTTTGAATATCTAAACATTCATGACTTTCTTCATTTGTCGTCCAATTTTTCTCACAGTTTTTTTGTTCCGTTCATCTGATTTTTCTGCGTCTGTTGATAATATTTGTGTAGACTCTTATTTTAATCTAACAGTTTCCCTGCAGCTGTATGCTGCAAATGGCTTTGGCAAACTGGCTATATCTACTGGGTATGGTCACCCCTTTTCCCAAAAAGGATTTCTGAACTGGACGAATAAGCTGTTTTTCATCAAAATCGGTCCGGCCAGCAGAAAGTTATAAGTCAATTCCACGTGAGAAACTCTAGGAATATGTTTTTGAAAGTGTTATTAATTGTGCTCGGAGTTTGTTGTAGGTAGTTTGCTTAATATTGGCATCTTTGAAGCATATAACATTGTTTGAACATCTCTATTCATAAACGTGCTATATGATTTCTCACGTTTTATAGACCATTTAATTATCAAGACGGGCAAATTTTGTGATGTAATTTCTTTACCGACATTATTCATACATTTGATCGAGTCATCAATGTGGACAGTGTAATTTTTTCCCATATAGCACAAAGATTTTGATCAGATTCTGAGAGACTATTATAACAGATGTAACAGGAAAAATGGAGGTCAAAATGCCCATGTAATTCCGTTACCGACAATTTAGAACTCTTGTAACAATTTAGGGCAATATGTCACATAAAACAAAATCACGTGGGTTGTCTTGTCTATAGACAGAAATCATTTCAGGCAATACAAAATACATCACTTCATTTGGCAACATCACTCGTGACAATATCAACCCCCATATTATTACCTATATGTATTAATATTGATAGGAGTATAAACGCGTTTGATATTTGCAAGAGTCTACAACTAATTGCACTATACATTATAATTATAATGGAATGCTCAGATAATGAAATACAATTTCATCAATCTTCGCTTTTGAACGCGCTATTGTCCTCGACAAATTATGTTTAAGAACAACAAGAAAATCACCCATTTAAAGCAATACAAACGTACATGTATATTATTTATTAATAGCGGGACCTTAGGCAAGTGGTTGCAACCTTGTGGGAGTGCGTAAAAAGTGATTGTTCTACGTTCAGCCTCGTCTGCACTTTTCAAGACGGGTTCAACATCATTCTCATCAAGATTCTTTTTAGGTATACACATTACCGCAAACTGTGTACAAAGAAAACAATGGCATCTTCATCAAAATATGTTTCTAAAATGATATTTACTTCATAAAATATGAGACATTATAAATCAAATTGCAGCATACTATTCCTTCTTAAACTGGAGATCGGACGCCAAAAATTAAATCACTCGAGTATAACAAATTTATTAAAAAATACCAGTATTATTTTATCATTCCATTACAGCTTTACGCATGGGTGAAACTGAATAATGATGCAAATAAAAAAAAACAATGTTGTCCGTACATGTTAAAAGTGTCCACATCCCACAGGGGAATTAAAAATAATGTCATATTGTGAGCCTTATGTAAAATAAAAAAAATGATATTCCATCCACTTAAGGAAGTCACATTTCACGTATAGATATTGATCAATTGTCCATAATTCAAAACAATATTTTAAATAATGCATTTTCAAGGGTAGTCTCTCGATCGTAATTTCATAGACCATCTTTGAAAATGAGAATTTGAGTTTTAAGTGCAAAAATCAGGCCGAGCAGTCTCATACTGACAACGAATTCTTCGCATCATTCAAGACACACGTGGTCACACACACACACACACACATATATATATATATATATACACACACGCACGCACGCACACACACACACACACACACACACACACACACACACACACACACACACACACAGGCCCCCAACACAAACCAACACGCTATGCGTAAGCATTATTTATTTGCACATTTTATCCTCATTCAAGAGAAAGAAAAAAATCCCTTTTTTTTTGTTTCTTTTGCTAAAACGATACATGATATTGAGTTCATGATTCCCTTCCGTAATGCATCTCTATTTTACAGGTCAAATATCGAGCGAATCGCATCAAATTTCACATACATTAAATGTCACATTAGTAATTCATGTATCCGCGAATAGTTTTAATTGTCTGCATTCGATCGAGATGATCCGTGAAGGTAATTCCAATGTCCATATAGTTACGAAATGCCTATATTCACATTTTGGAATGTCCATATAGGTTAAAAGTGTCCACATTTTATTTTTTTAATTCCACAAGGGAATTAAAATGTCATATTGTGTGACCAATGTCCACATGTTCTACTATCCACTTTAGGAAAGCAAATTTCACATAGTGTCCATAGTCTCTAAAACAATATTTTTTTTCAATCATGCATTTTATGGGTAGTCTATCGTATTAAATAAGAACTATCTCGAAAATGCATTTGGAGAACTTAAGAGACTTTAAAGTGTAATGTTCAGGAGCACTCTCATACTGACAACAAATTCTCTGCATCATTCAAGACACACATAGTCATACGCACGCACACACACACACACACACACACACACACACACACACAAAAACACACACTCACACACCCACACACACAGCCCAAACACAACAAACAAAATGTTCGTCTAGTATCTATCCGTAACTCTATCAACATACAAAAATATGACTGTACTTTTACATGTCTTTATTAATCACTTCTTTATATAGATATAGATATCAAAACATAAAATAGAAAACTATCATTATACAGCAATTCAAACAGATTTCACAATAAATAACATTTCTGATTTTCACTTTTCTGTGATTGTGATAGAAAGCTCATGGGTACAATATAATATAGGATCGTAAAAGTGCTTTGCATAAAATGAATACAACAAAATAATTCATACAGGAGAGTTGTTATGTCTCGTTTGAAGGCAACATGGGATAAGGCGGACAGATTGAGGGATATCATTCCAAATAAGGTGCAAACATAAATATATATTAACTTGGAGTATCTCTAGGATATAAGTCTCAGATGTCTCGTATTTAATATATCCAGCTTTGTTGTGAGCGAAGTTCTATCTGAATTTGAGAGGAGACCAGATCGAGCAGAGTGATGGTGGGTGATGAGTGAGTATAATAATAATAATAACTATACTAACAATGATAATAATAATAATGATAATAATAATAATAATAATAATTATAATAATAATAATAATAATAAAATTTGCTTGTTTATAATCGATGTATTTGTTAATTCTGTTATTCTGTTAATTCTATACATGTATGCATTTGTTGGCCTGTTCTGTATTTTCTACCTTTCTTAAAATGCGCTTTGAATCTCACGAAAAGGCGCTTTATAAATGCAAATTATTATTATTATTATTATCATTATTATAAAAGTAATAATAATAATAATATCAATATTAATAATATGCATTATTTATATACGCTTTACCAGTTCCTATTGAAACTGACCAAAACCCTACACATTCTTCTTACCCAGTCATTGGATTGATAGCAAGTTGTCTGTTAGGCGCACACTGCTAAACCAACCACAACAGGGTAGTTTCCTATCGGTACCCAAATAGCACCCGGGTGAGAGTGGCTAATGCTGATTTATTTCTTGCCAAAGGAAATTAGAGCCGACGAGGATTGAATCCAGGACCTTGTGACTGAAATCCAAGGACATAACCACTAGACCACGACACCCGGCTCTAAAGCACCAGGAGCCAATGTAGTTCTTTGGATTGAGAATACACGTTGGTACTAGAAAAAGTGAGGTATAGTGAGTTAAAGATAAATGGAGATGTAGAGAGGTAGAGTGAATGAGTGAGAGATATTGAGGATGAGCAGTTTAAATGTATAGAATCATAATGGTCGCGAATAAAACACAACACTAATGTACAGTATGGTGTTACACTTTGCCCCAGCCCTGATAGTCCAGTTATGAAACATAATTTCAAAATTCAGGTTTTTAAAAAAACTACTCCATTCAGTGACATTGTTGGTGTAAATGATAACATGTAGTGGAAGTAATGGGATCATAAGCCCATTGTGTTCATGCTCGCACAGTGGGGATGCCGGCTATTGAGATCAACAGCCCCCCCCCCCTGTCAAAGTTAGGAGGTGCCAAATTGCTGAGGGGTGCGAGCTAATAAGCTTTTTTTCTTGTAAGCTGCTAGGGGGCAGGTGTTATGTAATGTACACGATTTTTGTTCTGCTTCTCAGCTCCTAGAGGGGGTACTGGTGCAGTCTAAATGAATTTTTGTATTCCACATTGGCTCAGGTCAGGAATTACGCCTTCGAATGGAATAGGCCCTTCACCCTGGATGAACAGGTGCTTTTATTATAATAATAATAATAATAATAGATGCAATTTATATAGCGCACGTATCCACTCTGCTGAGTGCTCAAGGCGCTTTACATTATTATTACCCTGGCTTTAGCCCAGCAGCCATTCACGGCGCACTTGGCATTTCAAAAAATAAATATTCCTGCCAGGTACCCATTCACCTCACCTGGGTTGAGTGCAGCACAATGTGGATGAATCCTCTTCATCATTACATCCTTTATCAGTAATGAAATATTGACCTTCTAGATTAATGCTATGTTTATTGGTTAAAGACACGGTTTAACATTGCGGTTGCACAATTTAAAAAATTCTCAAACCAAGCTGTCTGTCCTATCTAAATATATTCAGATAGATGAAAAATCAACAGCGGATGCAAAAATAAAGAAAGTTATACATGCACTATCAAGATATCAATGAACATTGAATTAAAGCGTAGGACCCACGCATTAATTCCAGTACAAAGCCTATGAAGACGACGTTTTACTTTTTTTTTTAAGCACTAAACGTTGATTTTAAAGCCTGATATTTTCCCAGTTTAGATTATATGCACCATTAATCTTTCAGATAACCTCTATCATCTGGCAGTTGAGAAGTTTTTAAATGAAAACAATGTTAAACAATGGCTTTAAGTCAATTCAGTCTTTTGCAAATTACTCCAAAATGACGCCTTTATTTCTGAGTGGTTCCTATATTTTAAGGTAGCCTTTGTTCCCATGTGCCCTTCCTAGATGCGTCATTGGTCTGAGCTCGAAGATGAGGACGAAGACAAAGACAAGGATGAAGATGATGAAGGCGATGGCGGTCTGTCTGGTGTGCTTGGTTGTATGTACATTGCTGCAGATGGAGGATAACTAGGTTCGGTAGGTGGCGGATAGGAAACGGTGGGTGGTGGTGGTGGATATCCTATCATAGTTGATTGTGGATATGAAGGAGGTGGGTAGGGTATAACGTAAGGTGCGGTAGGGGCGTAAGCTGAGTCAACTGGAGGTAGGGATGATGGGACAGGTGGTGGTGGAGGTGGTGGATACACCCCTGGTACGTCACAAGTGGTACTATATTTCCCTATATCATCATACGATGGTGGTGGCGCATCCGGCATTGCATCTGGATCAGAAATGATTCCTGGTGGAGCGTCCCTTGATAGATCGGCCAGGTCCAATCCTCCTTCGGATCCTCTTTCCATTGGTGGTGCCCCCGAAGAAACTCCTGTTGCTATCACAGGTTGCTCTGGTGCTGTATGCTTTTTCTTGTCGCAGCAAACATGATAGAGTATGAATGCTCCAACTAAAGATCCAATGACGATTCCAGCTATTGCGCCGCCTGATAGTCCGCCTGTAGAGAAAGAAAATGATTCCATCTGAACAAAATGGACAAACTTAAGTAACTCAAAGGTCTTGCCGGCCTGGGCGGTGTTTCATCAAATTGTTCTTATGCGCAGTACCACAGTCTTTCTTAAATGAGTTTAAGAAAGACTGTGGTACAATAACGAGTGTAATAGGCGTAAGATTCTCGATCATTCAGCACAAGAACTGATACCAGTTGTGTGTTAAGTCGTTCTTAACGTCTTTCTTATCTTTGTGAAACAACGCCAAGCTGTTAAATCTAGTTTCACAAATTCAATATGACATTGTGTAACTAAAGGGGACTGATAAACATTCAAAATTCGTTCTTATAATCTTTATTTCCTTGTATTTCTGTTTTATTTTATAAAGGAAATAAAAACAAACAACAAGGTCAGAGTCAGGGGGATGCCAACATTTAGATAAAAAGGGCTCGTAAAATGCTGCGGTCTGAGCCAAACTCTGTTTGATAATTTCCCATTACTTGTTAATTTTCATTTGTACTTGTCAGTTCTACAGAGCACAGGGGAGAGGAGCGACAAAATTTCAAATTGGCCAAATAATATCCCCATGTGTCTTCAAAATTGTAGGTGCGTGCATAAAATAAGAGATGTTCTTACCATGAGGGGAATCGCATGTTACACCAACGTCTTCATAATGAGAACATACATCTGATGTTAAATAGGAATACTGGCAATACTTCAGTCCGTCCTCGTCCCCATAGCAGTCAACGTTATTGAGCCAAATCGGGGAAGCAAAAGAATCATCACCATAATTCATATCGTAGGCGTTGACAAAACCATTGCCTGAGTATCCAAGCTCCCGACATACCACCTGGCTTTCCTCATGACTCCAACCATGATTACAGACGGTTCCCCATTGATTGTTGAGATAGATCTCTAAACGCCCTTCTCTCGGTGAGGGGCCATCCACCAAACGGACATCACCGTCACCTGTATGTTCATATAGAGAGCAAATCCAGATGAGAGAGAGAAAGAAATAAAGAGGGGGAGGGGGTCATCGACATAAAAAAATTTGAGCTCCAGTTCAAATAAATTTAAGTGGTATAAATTTAAGTGGTACCAAATATTACCAGTTAAAATCATTACGAAATAAATATCAAACTAGACTACATTACTCGATTCTGTTAAAACTTTATATGGCTCACAAAAGATCAGATTAAATTGAAATACATAAATTGATCCGAGTTTGAAACTTTGGGAGTAGCGTTCAGGCCCATGGGGCTGATTAAACACCTTTGCCATGCGGGTGTCACGAGGGTGGTGGGTGGGGGAGTCTTAAGTGATGCCAATTTGGGGGTAAAAAGTGCATCATTCTTTTCCTTACGTTTTTTTTTTGCTTGCCAATCATCCCAGAAAACTCAGAATTACAGGCCTCCTTTTTTGTGAAGGTGCGTTAACAATTTGATCTGGTCTCAAAATCATGGCAACAATTCTTTTAAAAATGCAAACACACCTAACGAGCATGTGACTCCGGCATCCTCGCTGTGACTGCAGTCATGAAATCCCCAGCCGCTGGAAGAACAATCTACTAGTCTGTCTTCTGAACCACTGCATCCTACTTCATCCAACCAGATAGTCCCGACTCCTGCTCCAAAGNCGGAAAATCAGACGAACCTAACGAGCATGTGACTCCGGCATCCTCGCTGTGACCACAGTCATGAAATCCCCAGCCGTTGAAAGAACAATCTACTAATCTGTCTTCTGAACCACTGCAACCTACTTCATCCAACCAGATAGTCCCGACTCCTGCTCCAAAGAACGCTGAACTGTGAACCTGGACATTGTTTGGGAAATGAACAAACACATCTATTAATAGATCCCATTGTCATCAAGTTGTTTCCCATTTATAGTTTGCTCTACCGTTTCCTAAGTTCACTTCATTTGCTTTCTCATAAGAAGTTTAGGCTGGTTTAAGACAGATCATCTGTGCATGGTCGTGATACAAGATGGTCTGGGGAAAACTGGTATGCACTTGCTATTTTGAAGTGTTGATCGTCCAAACTTCAAACAAGGTTCGTTATTCCTAACACGCAAAATGTGTAACTTACATGTCGTCAGGATAAAGAAAAGCTTAGGATGCATATGAATAAAAACATATTTGTGTCATTGCCTGAAAAGCGATTTTAGGTTGTACAACCTATGCAGGAAATAAGGTTTGCACTTCTGGATGCTTGATAATTCCAAAATTAAATATACATATACATACAATCCAACTGGATCTTCGACCTGGTATATCTATGGTCGATAAACAAAACAGCTTTCAAATCAGATGAATGTTATTTCTGTTTAACAAAACATTCTTTTTTTCATTTCTCCTTATGAAGATTGTTGAAGCAATGAAATAAAGACCCTCATTTCAGTTTTGGATTCCCGAGCCTTCCAAATATTCAACCTTATTTCATTTTCAAACAATGCCTTTATTTTGTCTTCGTTTGGATGAATAATATATGTTTTCATATGGTGTTAAAGAACCTTTGAAGTATTGAAATTCTTTAGGATTTGGAGGTTAAAATTTCAATTGGACGAGAATTCAAGATATTGATAGCTCTTGTGAAAAAGCTATATAAAAGGCAATCTATTCTAATATAAGATTATTTGGGAATGGCAATGGTTCCTAAATTTATGATGACTTGCATATATGTGCTAAGTTAATTTGGTATTCATGTCAGCGAGGCCTCATTTTACATCGCACTGATGGATGGTGAGGCGATGGTGAAGTGCACCCGTCCGATGGCTCGTAGTATGGAAGTCTAATGGAAGTCTCTTGCCTCTCTCAGATGAAAGACAAACCTGAACAGTGTTTCAACACATCATTCTTAAAGTTCAGAACGGCTTTAAGAAAGACTGGAGTATGTTTGTATGATTTTATTACACGTAAAAGTCTCAATCATTCAGCACAAGAACTGGTATCAGTCTTGCTCAAAAGTCGTTCTTAAAGTCTTTCATAACCCACTTGGTGAAACACCGCCCTAGTTGCATGAATCTAAATTTTGTCCAAAATGAGACTGTTCCTTTGATTGAACGGATTACGGACAAATGCAGAATGTTATAACTTTTGTTTGACAAGTAGGTTGTATATGCAGAGATCTTTCTTCTCGCACTTTCTGAGGATGATGCCCACAAGGTCACACATGCTTTGATCTGTGTTTTCTGTATGTCAGAACTATAGTTCAGGGTATCAGCAATGACCATAACAATATTTATGAATATGAACCTCTGAACCTCCATAACATTCAGGTTATATAAACAGCTGTTAGAAATAATGAACCGTCATTGAATGAATCGTCATAAAAAAATACCTGATCGACTCCTGAGAAACCGAGTTGTCTGCATGCTACCTCGCCGTCTGACAGATCCCAGTTATCATCACAAACCGTACCCCAAGCTCCGGAGTGATAGATCTCCACTCGCCCCTCAGACGATGAACTGCCTCCTATGAGTCTGAGCGATGATTCACTTTGATCACCTTGATTAAAGAGATCAGAAAGGTTAAAATAATTATGTTTTCAATATCATTTTCACAGGATTGATAATTTGTATAAAATGATTGCATTCCATTAAAGAGAGAAATGAAATATAAAGAAAAAATATATATTTTCGAAAAACATTCTTGGACCCCATTATGTTAATTTCCTTCAGCAAGAAATTTACCGCCATAGTGCTGTACTCAACCTAAGTGAGGTGAACGGGTACCAGTAGACAAAGAAATTCCTTGAATGCAATGAGCACCAAATAGAAGTTAAAGGGGAATTACACCCAGACAATAATGTACTGTCAGTAAATGAGGAATAATCAGATGAACAAACTGTGAAAATTTGAGCAAAGTTGGATAATCCGTTCAAAAGTTATGAATTTATGAAGTTATGAAGTCATCATTTCCACCTGTGCTGGGCATCCTTGAAATGGCATGCGTCTAGCTAATTAGCATAATCTGTGATGTCATACATGGAGAACTCCTCATTCACTTTGTATATAAATTTATTAAAAATGGATCAATATCATATTTCAAATGAGGAATCAACCCCGTTCTTTCTGGAATGCTTGCAGAATTGATGTGGCTATAATATATGTAACCGAAGAAACAAACTTTTGTCTACTTTTCTGGAAAAGGAGGAAAATGTGAAATTTTGTGTACAAAGCGAATGGAGAGTTCTCCATGTTGGCAGCCATTTTGTGCCTGTGCGTTTGCCAATTTAAGGAGCCCATGAGGGGTGTAAATCAAAACTTTGAAAATTCATAACTTTTGAATGGATTATCCGATTTTGCTCAAATTTTCACAGTTTGTTCATCTTATTTTTCTTCATTTAATGATATCAATTTAATCTCTGAGTGTAGTTCCCCTTTAAGCTATATACGGGTAATAATGCACAGAGCGCTTAGAAACACTTCATAATAAACTCTATGTAAATATTGTGTATTATTAGAACCTTGCTGTAAAAAAGGACAGTCCAAAGAGGTTTAGATTCAAAATTGAATTGAAAGTAGCACTTCTTAAACATGAGCAAGGTTGTATCGTTTAACTTTAGGGTAAGAAGAACATAAAAACAAAATTTCTCCACCATCCTTAAGGTAAAGTCCGAAGTATGTTTTTTTAGAATTATCAAACATTAAGAAACTGAAATCAAAACGCAGATTTTTTTTCTCTCTCTCTCCCTCTCTGTGTGTGAATTTTCAGGATGATTCCCGAAATACGGAGAAATACAGAGAATACACCAACATTTTCATTGTTTCTGCATAAGAAATGTAATCTAAAGTAAACTCTAGTCCTGAAGGCTAAATAGACAGCATTTTGATCAGACCATTTCAGACACAGAAAAATGATCCAAAAAGGAAAGACGGGTGGAGAAAGACGGGGGTGAAAAGAGCAGTACGTTACTTGACTAATTTCTCAAACTAGATGAATCCTTGACGGCGCATAGTCAAAATTTATGCCTCCATCATCACGCGATCAGAAAGATATTGTCCTATGCCATCAGAAATCAGACACAGTTTTGGTGATTTTTACAAATTTGGGGCACTGTGACCTTTTTCCCCTCAAATTTAACACCTCACCAGGTCTTCCTCACATGCTACATGTATGCTAATACATAATAGAGCTAAGTTTGAAAGAAACTGGTTCAATTTCTTCTGACGTTATAGCAACAACAAGCTTTTGCGGGTGATTTGTACGAGTTTTTGGGGTATGTGAACTTAGACCTTTGACCCCCTGTACCCAAGATCTAATCACTTATTCTAAAATTATCACAGTAACAACCTATTTTGGGTGTTTTTTGCTTTTAACAAGTTTTTTTTTCGATCTGTGACCTTTAACCTTTGACCAACTGAACCTAAAATCTAATCATCTTCCCATGCTTGTAAATTATTGAGCTAGGTTTGATAGAAATCTGTCCAGCAGTTCCGAAGCTATCGCGGTAACAAGTTTCGGATGGACGGTGGATGGATGGACAACCTGAGAAAAATAATGCCTCCAGCACCACCTTACAGTGACGGAGGCATAAAAAAAGATAAATTCTATCAGAAGAAGAATCTATCAGGGTAGAATGTCCACGGCCTAAATGTGTGAGAACCATTTGTTTACAGTTCCAAAGTTCTGATTGAGATACTCTTGAGGATCAGAAGTATTACTACAATTTCAAACTGCCGGAAAATCAGACGAACCTAACGAGCATGTGACTCCGGCATCCTCGCTGTGACCACAGTCATGAAATCCCCAGCCGTTGAAAGAACAATCTACTAATCTGTCTTCTGAACCACTGCAACCTACTTCATCCAACCAGATAGTCCCGACTCCTGCTCCAAAGTACGCTGAACTGTGAACCTGGACAATGTTTGGGAAATGAACATGCAAACACGTCTATTAAAAGATCCCATTGTCATCAAGTTGTTCCCCATTTATAGTTTGCTAAAACGTATCCTAAGTTCACTTTATTTGCTTTCTCATAAGAAGTTTAGGCTGGTTTAATGCCCAGGTCACATAGGACCCCGGAAGCAACACGATTCACCCCGACTCTTTGTTAATTCACGGTTAACTGCCTTAGAACAAAGAGTCGGGGTGAATCGTGTTGCTTCCGGGGCTCTATGTGACCAGGGCTTAAGGCAGATCATCTGTGCATGGTCATGATACAAGATGGTCTGGGGAAAACTGGTATGCACTTGCTATTTTGAAGTGTTGATCGTCCAAACTTCAAACAAGGTTCGTTATTCCTAACGCGCATAAATGAAGTGTTGATCGTCCAAACTTCAAACAAGCTTCGTTATTCCTAACGCGCAAAACTTACATGTCGTCAGGATAAGGAAAGGCTTAGGATGCATGTGAATAAAAACATATTTGTGTCATTGCCCGAAAATCAATTTTAGGTTGTACAACCTATGCATGAAATAAGGTTTGCACTTCTGAATGCTCGATAATTCCAAAATTAAATGTACATATACATATACATACATATCTATGGTCCATAAACAAAACAGCTTTCAGATAAGATGAATATTATTTCGGTTGAACAAAACATATTTCTTTTTAATAATAATAATAATAATATAGATTATTTCTATAGCGCTAAAGACAGAGAGTACCATAGCAGTTTTTTAATTTCTCCTGATGAAGATTATTGGGAACTTTAGATCAGGGTATCAACAACAATGGTCATAATAATATATATGAGTATGGTCCTCTGAACCTCCATAATATAATAATAATATAGATTATTTCTATAGCGCTAAAAACAGAGAGTATCATAGTGCTTTACAATTTAAGAGAACAAAAAATGAGAACAATTTTATTACTGTGGGAAAAGGCAAGTCTTAAGATGTTTTTTAAACGTACCGGAAATTGAAATTGCCTGTATTGCAAGAGGGATACTGTTCCAGAGTTTTGGAGAAGCTACTGAAAAGCACTTTTCAGCTGTTTTGAGTCTACACTTTGGTATAACAAATGTGTGTCTGATGAAGAACGGAGGTTTCGAGAGGGTGTATATCGTTCACTAGTATTAAAGAGGTATTGTGGTGACATATTATTCAGTACTTTGAAGATATAAGCATGCTTTAAACAATATGCGTTGCTGTATGGGTAGTGAGTGAAGTTCAGAGAGTAAGGATGTACGTAGTGTGGGATCGAGCTCCTTGGCTAAAAACCAGTCTGGCAGCTCGATTTTGAACAGACTGCAATCTCTGTCTATCTTTGGCACGTAAAACGGTGTAAAGGCTATTGCAATAATCTAACCTACAAATGATCAGAGAACGAACAGCATGATGACATGTAGTAAAGTCAATTAATCTATGGATCCTCCATAAATTGCGGAGGTGGAAATTGCAGTTACGGACCACCCGATCAACATGAGAAGACAATGTAAACATGCTGTCAAAGCATACACCAAGATTGGTGATTTTAGGTAAGATCTCAATAAAATCCCCATTTACCTCCATACCATTCAGGTTATATGAACAGCTGTTAGAAATAATGAACCTTCGATAAAATGAACTGTTATCGAAAAAAAATACCTGATCAACTCCTGAGAAACCTAGTTGTCTGCATGCTACCTCGCCGTCTGACAGATCCCAGTTATCATCACAAACCGTACCCCAAACTCCGGTGTGATAGATCTCTACTCGCCCCTCAGACGATGAACTGCCTCCTATGAGTCTGAGCGATGATTCACTTTGATCACCTTGATTAAAGAGATCAGAAAGGTTAGAATAAATATGTTTTCAATATTATTTTCACAGGATTGATAATTTGCACAAAATGATTGCATTCCATTAAAGAGAGAAATGAAGATTTAAAAAAAAACATATATATTTTCGAGGAAAAAATGCTTGGACCCAATTATGTTAATTTCATTCAGTAAGTAATTTACCGCCATAGTGCTGTACTGAACCCAGGTGAGGTGAACGGGTACAAGTTTTGGGGGTCTGTGACTTTGGACCTCTGAACCCAAAATCTAATCAGTTCATCCTAACATGCCGATATATATTTTAGCCAAGTTTGGTCAAAATCTGTCCAGCAGTTCCGAAGCTATTCCGGTAACAGTTTTGGACAGACGGTCGCACGCGCGGACAGACAGATGGACACATGGACGGATGGACAACCTGAGAAAAATAATGCCTCCAGCACCACCATACCATGACGAAGGTATATAAAAAAAGATATATAGATAAATAAATGAATAAGCAGACAAACCAGTCACAGAAGATTCTACCAGGGAAGAACGTCCATGGCCGCATAGTGTGTGAATCATCCTTATCAATGCCTGTTTACAGTTTACAGATCCTAACAAAATCTAGGATCAGGTGTATCATGATAATTTCAAAATTCCGGAAAAAAGGACAAACCTAACGAACAGGTAACTCCGGCATCCTCGCTGTGACCACAGTTATGTAATCCCCAGCCGCTGGAAGAACAATCTACTAGTCTGTCTTCTGAACCACTGCATCCTACTTCATCCAACCAGATAGTCCCGACTCCTGCTCCAAAGTACGCTGAACTGTGAACCTGGACAGTGTTTGGGAACAGAATCAACAATCACGTAAGTATTTAATAAGCATTACACATGACTTGGGTATTACATTAATTATAAAAAATATTAATCGGTGTGGGATCTGAGACAATACTTTTTGGCAATAAAAGAAATTCTTTCTCACCAAATAGTTGTGTCTTGCCTCATCCCTGGTTGGTGACTTTGCCACTTCACACCATGAAGCTATCCTTAAAGCCGACCTTACCACTATCCATAGCGCAATCCATTCCTTTGGTCATGTCGCTAAGGATGAATAGATCAAGCGCCCATTAATACGCTTTTTTTATATGTACTTCTAATGTATAATGTACACATTGTAATTATGGGCCATTGTAATTGAATGTATTTTTAATGCACGGCCCCATAGAAAACAGAATGACGGTGGCCTTTGCATGAGAAACAATGTTTTACTCTCTGAAATTCAGCATTATCAAAGGATTTGAAGGCTTAAACTTTGGCACACTCATGGGGAGAGGGGCAATATAATCTACAGTACTATGAGGACACCTGGTGAACTATGTGGTATGTTACACTCGAGTTTGAGGACATTTTTGTGATTTTGTCATCTTCCATACCCAACACAGACATTCGTGCCTTGGTCCCACATATAGTAAATTAGCCACATCAAGCTTCTTCTTAATATTTCTGGATTTTGTCTGGACGCTCACCCGTGTGCACTTGCCCGTGTCCTATCGGTAACCATGGCAGTGGCTTCGACAAAAGACGTCGTTAGAGACGTTCTCCGAGAGCTAATCTCTATAATAATAAAGAGCTAATCTCTATAATCGTCGATGCACAGTGTGTGAAGCAATTCACTTGAAATTCCAAGACCTTTTCGGCCGAACGGACAAGCAGGATGCAATCATTTTTGACCTCCAGAAGAAGGCTGACGACTCAGAGAAGGAGCTCAAGAATTCAGATCCAACAATGAAGTCTCCAGTGATCAAATATCAAGAAACTACAAAATGAAATTAATGATATGGAGCAGTACTCCCGTAGGAACATCATCCGGATTTTCGGTGTCAAGGAAGTCGTAAATGAAAACACTGACGACCATGTTCTGCGCATCGCAAATACTCACCTTGGACTGAATCTGGAAAGCAAGGACATCGACCGAAGTCATTGTGTTTGTCGTCGTAATCCTCCTCCAGAAGGGGTTAAACCCAAACCGAGGGCGATCATTGTGAAGTTCACCTCCTACAAGCATCGCCAAGCATTTTTTCTTAACAACAGGAAAAAACTCAAAAATAAAGATACTGGTATAACCATGTATGAGGACCTTTCCGAGAGGAATAGATCTCTTCTTTGGGAAGCGTTTGCTGCATCCAAGAAGAAGAACAGCAAGATAGTGTCAGCATGGTCTATGGATGGTAGAATCATAGTCTCCATCACCGCATCAGAAGGAGGAACAATAAAGAAGCAAATCCATTGTAAGAATGACTTAGAAAATGTGTAAGTCGATGGTTTATATGCTTCTCTTTCTCTCTCTCCTCTTTCTCCTTTTATCTCTCTCAGTTTACATTTGTTCCTCCCATGTACTTTAAATATAATGAGATTTTCATAGCTGATCTTTAATACCACACATCATAATTACACTATCACCTGATTTCATTTTCCAGGTGCCCAGATTGCTGTAGATTTGTAAATTGTTACTCTCCCACCTGATTTTCTGAGAGATACATATTGTTAAGCTGAAATACATCTTTTTATTTTCCAGAATCTTATGTACATGTATGTAATATTTTAAATAGATTATTCTTGTTGTTTTTTTGTTCCTGTTTTAGTATCATTTATTTTAGGTATATATTTATAATATGTTTTGTTTCAAACTGAAAATTTACCAATAAAATATAATTTGAATATAAAAAAGATACATATTTGTTTTTGTGCTTTCTTAAATTTTCCTCAACTGTACTTTTGATAAATCATTATCTTTGTGTATTATTGTATTACATGTTTCATTTTGTCCTAAATGTCTTGCCAAAATAATTTCTTGAAATGTCTTGATGAAATTGATTTAACAGCATTACATGATTCTTTTAGCTCCTGCTAATTCAGTTTATGACCATGGTCCAGTCGAAGCTTATTACACACCAAAAGAATTCAGTAATTTTGTTTCAAAAATTGTTTCGCCTGATGAAATACTCACTAAGCTTTCATGTATCCACATAAATTTGAGGAGCCTATGCCATAATTTTGATCAAATTACTTCATTTTTTAAATTATTATCATACCAGCCTTCAATTATTGGTATGTCAGAAACATGGATAAATCCAACTCTTGCCTCTCCTTATGTAATCTTGAAAATTATGTCTTTGTAAATAATCATCGAAAAGAAAAACGTGGCGGAGGTGTTGGTATATATATACGTAATGATATAAATTACATTTGTCGTTTGGACTTGGATATTAAAGGGGAATTACACTAAAAAAATAAATCTACTTATTTCAAAAGGTATGAAATGTATCTAATGATTGGACTACGCGATTAAATATATAAGTATCGAATTTAGAGATAAATCATCATTTTCTGAGCCAAGTTATCGTCTGCTAGCATTTGCTGGGGGCTAGCTGCCATTTTCTTTTTGGTACGAGAAAGTATTTTTGTTCCCAAATCAAAACTTTCTTGATAGGATAGAAAAGAATTTAACATTTGAGTAAAAATCTGATTTATATGTGGACATATGTATCTATTATTTAACACTGATCCAATGTTCCTTAAAAAGTGATTTTTGTGCATTGAAATTCTTTTTCTTGGCATACACTGACGTATAACATGGAGTAATGACGTAGGACATGGTGTATGACATGAAGCTTCTTCATAACAAAACAAATGAAAGAAAGGAATCTGTTTTATCGGTTGGCTGTTTAAACCATTGTATATGATTTTCTATAGTGTTATACAATCAGATGAAGACCAGAACAAAAAGAAGAATCTGCAGTACAAGTTGGCCTTTAAAAGTCATGCATTCGTGTAATATAGGGTCATTGGCAAAACGCTACGCTTTCACCTGTATTCAAACAATAGAATACAATACCTGGAAGGCTTGCTGAATAAATGAAATTCTGTTATGCCAGGCAAGACCACCAAAAGTACATTTCTTTAGGACAAACAGATGATTTGAAAATTGAATTTTTTATTACAAGGCTTACTAAAATATTGGAAACATATCACACATTTTTTCCAACATAACGTTTTTTATTCACCAGATTGAACTATTATAATGTTTCCTGAATATGTCCCTTGTCATTGAGAATGATATCAATGGATCATGTCAAAATATCTGTTCTGAACAAAATGGCAGCCCCCTTGTAATGTGATAGCAGAAGATAACCTGTTCTAAAATGTCGGGAAATTTACGCTTTTCTGAATTCATTATAAAGCTTGATCCAGTCGAATTGGTATAGATATGTGACACCTTGATTATAGGTGTATATTATCTTCTAGAGCCCATTCTCCTTTAATACATGTTTTCTTGAAAGTAAATTTATTGAAATAAAGAATCATAATTGCACTAATTTGTGTAATCTACAGACCTCCTAATCAACAAATCAATGATTTTCTGTTAACAATCGATGAATTACTTGATGTTATAAATAAAGAAAAAATTGTTTTGTATATGTTGGGTGATTTTAATTTGAATTGATTGAATATGGGAAAGGTGCAATCAGTAACTGACTTTTTGGAATTACTATTGCTTCACTCAATGTACCCCCTCATAAAATATCCTACTCGTGTAGCGGGCCATCTTCTTCAGTAAACGATAATATAATAGCAAATGACACTTGCTCAATTAAGTCAGGAGTAATTCTAACAGATATATCTGATCACTATCCAGTTTATTCTATTTCTGATAACGACTTAAATATTTCAAATACTGCAATAAGTAAAGGGAAACGGAAAATAAACGAGGAAAATATCTTGCTTTTTTTTTAATGCTACAATTAACTCATTGGCCAATTAACATGTATAATAATGTTCATGTTGATACAAGTTTTGATTATTTTACTCATTGCTTTTTGAATATGTATGATGTTTGCTTTCCTGTCAAATCCAATTCCATCACATTCAAAAGAATTAATAAACCTTGGTTCTCAAATGAAATTTGTAAGCTCAGTATCAAGAAATGTAGAATGTATAAATTGTATATTAAAAATCCCTCGGAATACAGAAAAAATGTATATAAACAAATACGCAATAAAGTTACAAATATGATTATACTTGCTAGGAAACAATATTATACTACTAGACTTAATAATTCTAAAGGTCAAATTAAAAAGACATGGGACGTAATCAATCATGCTATGGGAAAAAAATGTAAAAAGACTGTTTGTAAACAAATCCTGCTTAATGATGAAATTACTGATACTAGATGTATTTGTTAAAATATCAATAAGTATTTTGTAAACATAGGATATAATCTTAACCGTTTGTTTAATAATCCCCCAAACACGAATTATATCAATCAAATTCCTAAGAATAACCAGACAGCATTTTTCAAACCCATCACTCGTAGAGAAATAATAGATATTGTTGATAATTTTAAGTGCTGGATTTGATGATATCGATGTTAAAGTTGTTAAACGTGTGATTCATCTTATTGATAAACATTTATGTGCAATATTTAATCAATGTCTTCTCCAGGGTAAATATTCAAATAAAAAAAAATTGCTAAAGTTATTCCAGTATTCAAAGGAGGTGCCTCTGAAGTTATGTCAAATTATCGTCCAATATCGGTCCTATCCATATTTTCGAATATATTAGAGAAGTGTATTTAAAATCGTCTTTATTCCTTTATCACAAAGTGCAATATCATTAATAACAATCAATATGGTTTTAGAGCAGGGCATTCTACGTCGTCTGCTTAATTAGTTAATTTTGTCCAAAAAGTTCTAAAGGCAATAGACAATAAAGAGATAATGATCAATTTATTTTTGGATTTATCCAAAGCTTTTGATACTCTAGATCACAAAATATTACTCAATAAATTACATTTGTATGGGATAAGGGGTTCCGTTTTAGATTTATTCAAAAGTTATTTGACACATAGGAAGCAGTAAGTAGTAATTGACAATGTAAAATCAGAACATCAACAAATTAAATGTGGCGTCCCACAAGGATCAATTCTTGGACCACTTTTATTTCTTTTATACATCAATGATATCTCCAACATTTCTCATATTTTGCAATGTATTCTTTTTGCCGACGATACAAGTATATTTCTGTCTCACACTAACAAAATCACCTTCCAAACTATCTTTAATCAAGAAATTATTCTGATCTCCCAATGGTTATCTGAAAATAAGCTGACACTTAATATAAAGAAAACAAATTTTATGGTATTTACAAAGAAAAAACGTAGCATCAATGATTTTTAAATATATCTGTGCCGTTCTTTAGTAAAGAACAAGTATCCTCTTTAAAATTTCTTGGAGTAACTATTGATAATAAGCTTGATTGGTCAGACCATATTAACGTTGTTTGTAATTTACATTATCTAAGAATATATGTGTAATATATAGATTAAAGTTTTTTCCTAAATCAATATTGAAAATGTTATGCAATTCGCTCATTCTTCCATATTTATATAATAACAATATTGTGTGGGGAAATTCACATGCAACATATCTGGACAGAATAATCAAACTTAAAAAACGAGTTATTAGAAAAATAAATCATGCTCCATATCTTGCCCATACATCACCAATTTTTAGTTCATTAAGAAACATGCATTTTAGCAATTAATATTTATATCAAGTTGGAATTTTTATGTATTTGTGATATACCAATGCTCTTCCGGAGTCACTCTTAACTTATTTCAACCTGAATAGTAATATCCATAGTTACAATACACGTAATGCTAAAAATTTTCATTTGCCGAGAGCACGCACATCATTTTATCAAAAATCTATTTTTTTTCACGGTCCCAAAATTTGGAATTCGCTCCCTCCTTTAATAAAAAAATCAAGATCATTAAATATTTTTAAAACAAAACTGAAATTTCATAATCTTTCAAATTACCAGTAATCGTCAATCTGTTTTTTTCTTCGTAAATTTAATCTAGCGCTGTTTTTTCTTATGTGTATTGCTTATTTTGGTAATGCCATTGTTTCTGTTATTGTAATTGTTATTGTTACTGTTAATTACGTAATTTTCTTGTGTTGTAAACGTTATTGTTTCTTCGGTACATTTTTTAAAGATTTTTACAATACGGTCGGCCGTTTATAAGGGCTTTTTCCTTTCTGGCTGTTTTTACCTACCATGCAATTTTATTTTTACATTGTACCGTTGTATTGTTTATGTAATATTTTTCTGCTTTGTTATATTTTTATTGCTATGGTGAAATAAAGTTGAATTGAATTGAATTGAAATTGAAATAAGGTGAACTGGGTTTTTGAACTGAGTTTTTGAACCGTGTTCAAATAGATGTATCAAATCCAATCCAACTATTTCTAGCGAGGTCTGGTTTCAGCACGTAACTTCCACCATGGACACTCGCTGGTATTGGTCCCTGCCATGGCAGACACTGAGTGCCTAGTAGGGTTCAAGGTCATTCACTATATTTGGTTTGCATCAAATGAACCTCATCACTGTCTTCATGAGAATACACACTGTGACGAAAGGGGCTATAGATCCTTGGGGCCACCATCCTCCACATGTCTGTCATGACCCCTATGAAAAAGAAGAAGAGCCAAAGTACATGACCTATATCACTGACAAGTTGGGCAAATCTTTGAAGTACTTCTCAATGCTGGGGGCAACCCACCAAAAACGGACACATTATCTGCCTATTACTATTGCACTAGATCGTAATGACTTGTTTAGCAATATTGAAGATGACCAGCTGAGTACAAGGGGTGTCTGTATGTATGTGAAAAGTCATCTCCAAGTGTATGAAATCGAATATGAATAAGCCTTCAGTGAAGCGGTATGGTGCAGTCTGCAACTCGGTGGCATGTCAAGTTTGTTGATCGGTTATATCTACAGGAGTCCATCAAGTGGCTTGATGGTAATAACTACCTCCCCTAGGTCTGGGAGATCATTGTTGTATTGACATTTCCCTTCAAGTGCATATATAGGACTCCTCAATTCAAGAGTAGTAGACTAGTATTGACTACAACAAAATGTGTGAACTATTTCAAGATATTTACTGGCCAGAATTATCAAGCAATCAAGGGACTGCTTGGCCAGGTTTCTAACGTTATATATGAACATTGTTGAAAAATGCGTCCCTACGTATTGTGCCTCGGAATGACAAGAGGAAAAATGTTTACATGACGAGGAAAGCCCTTGCAGAATCAAGACGCAAACACCGAGCATGTAGTAAATTATAAACAGTGGGTCTCCAGCCGACTATAAGAGATACACCACCATCTGCAATCAACTTAGGAACACAACTAGTTCACTTGCACGTGAACATGAGCTTCACATTACCAACAATGTAAAGGGAAATCCCAAGATTCTTTTGGAAGCATGTCAATCGGAAAGTGAAGTCCAAGAGCTATGTTGGTTGTCTGTCAAAGAATGATGGAATTAAAGCCAACTCCAATCAGGACAAAGTAGACATTCTGAATCAGTGATTTAAGGATGTTTTTCTCAGGAAGATACCTCTTTCTTTCCTACTTATGCTGTATTCTATGATTGACCTTGCATAGAGAATGTTCACATCACCAGTGACATTATAAACCAAGAAATTGAATAACCTCAACGCCACCCGGTCCAGACATGGTTCACCCAAGAGTACTGAAGAAATGTGCATCAGTTTTGTCTCGCGTCCTCTGACAATATTATTCCAGAAATCCTTGGTGGAGGCATACTTCCATTGGACAGGAATCATGCCATTCACAAGAAAGGGAGTCGCAGTGCAGCAGCTAACCATCGTCCAATTAGAGACCTCCTCATGGACAGCATCATCTCTGCAAGGGTTCTTGAGACTGATATATCTCAGGGAGATTAAGAAGAACAGGAACCTGTCAATCTCCGGCCGATCCAAGATTTGGTACCGATTAGTAGCATTGGGCAAGTAGAAACCTCAGGGTGGTGTCTACGGCAAAAATATTGCGGATAGCTGTGACTTTGTTTCGAGAGCACAATAACTCTAATAGACTTACCTGATCGACTCCTGAGAAACCGAGTTGTCTGCATGCTACCTCGCCGTCTGACAGATCCCAGTTATCATCACAAACCGTACCCCAAACTCCAGAGTGATAGATCTCCACTCGCCCCTCAGACGATGAACTCCCTCCTATGAGGCGAAGAGATCCATCCAGGCCTTGCTCTAAAATAGATCAGAAAATATTTTTTTCATCATTTTCACCAAGATTGCTCAATTAAAAAGTATTCAACGTCACTCCCACCCTTGGAAAAAAAAGAGGGTTAAAATGAAGATATTAGACAGTTCCCGACTTTTTCGTACATCAAGACGAGATCTAGACTCATATTCAGTACAGTGGAATCTCGTTATAAAGAGGTCGGATATAGCGAAATACTGGTTATAACAAGGTGATTTTATTTGTCCCAGCTCTTTATAGTTCTTTAGTTTTTTTCTCTGATATAGTGAGGAACCTGATATAACAAGGTAATTTTTATGGTCCCAAGGACCTCGTTATAAAGAGGTTTCACTGTATAGCATTTTATATTATCACAACATTTTCAACATTCAGAAAAATTAGACGAACCTAACGAGCATGTGACTCCGGCATCCTCGCTGTGACCACAGTCATGTAATCCCCAGCCGATGGAAGAACAATCTACTAGTCTGTCTTCTGAACCACTGCATCCTACTTCATCCAACCAGATAGTCCCGACTCCTACTCCAAAGTACGCTGAACTGTGAACCTGGACAGTGTTTGGGAACAGAACAAACATTTTGGGTACATCATAATCAATTCACTGTCATAGAATGGGAATATTGACTGATGTTGGGAGGCAGTAGCAAAAACTACGTTCCCGGAGAGATGGCAGATATTCTTTCAACCTTCGACAATGGTACTTTTGCAGTCATAAATGAGAAAGATGTGAAACCATGACAAAAACTTTTCTATACTTGGCATTTGGCGTTGTGGTATTTCTTTTTATTTCAATACATGTATCTGTTAAAATAATTAAACTTGTTTAATCATAGTCATGCCTAGCTGAAATCAGTGGATTCACTGACCCATATATGCGCTCCTCCTTTTAATCATATCAATATATCCAAATCTTTATAGATCCACGAGCTATAAAATGGGTTGCGATTAAAAGTGTCTGCTGTATTGCTCAAAACTACTTTTATTCTTTCTACTACTACTTCTCATTTCTTCTTCTTCCCCTCATTCTTGTTCATATATTACATCTTCATGTCTGTTTTTTAAGCTCTCATGTGAAAATTGTGAGAAAATTTGGTTGCTTTGCTTTGTCTAATCTGCAGTGGAGTCAGAAGTTTTGACATTCTCCAAACAAAACTTTGGAGGGCAAGATTGTGTTTGGAGGGCAAGATTGTGTTTTGAGGTCAATAGCCAGCTTTTCCAAAGCTCAGTGTAAGCAAACTGTCACCGTGCCAGTGTGGGTATGATCAAATAACAGACGCAGTTAAGTGTCGGATCATGTATTATGTAATAAAGTGTACCTAGGGTTTAACTTGAATTATAACTCCAAAGGGGGGGGGGGGGCGGATTTGGATTCTTAGGTCTAGACTCATTAAGACAATCTACTATACACCCACGTAATTTCATGAGAATACAGTCTCCCCCTAAAGCATCATGCATCACTGAAAAGGTTGGGGGGCTGCATCCTCATTTTTTCTCATTTAATTCTTCCAAGCATATGAAAGCGTGTAATGGTACAAACTACTCACTCCCGCCACAAGTGAGGGGCATGGAACACACCCTGCCAAATAGGATGGGATTCAGAAAAGTTGTTCCTCGCTGCTAAACAAAGATTTGTTAAACGCTGAATCTATTAATGAATCATTACCTGATCGACACCTGAGAAACCGAGTTGTCTGCATGCTACCTCGCCATCTGATAGATCCCAGTTATCATCACAAACCGTACCCCAAACTCCGGAGTGATAGATCTCCACTCGCCCCTCAGACGATGAACTGCCTCCTATGAGACGAAGAGATCCATCCAGATTTGGGGCTATAAGAGATCAGAAAAAAAATATGCTTTCTTTGGGAATAATCATTACTCTGAGTCATATAGATTTTTCTTGATTGACAAGAAAATCACTAGAGTGATCACTAGAGTGATTATGTCCGTCATGATCTGACACACTAGATAATTAATTAACCATGTCATAGTCATAATAGCTGACCACCAAATATGAAAAACAAGAGATATGCGGGGGGGGGGGGGGGGGG
>BQKZ01000869.1:105825-118199 GCA_036244855.1 Temnopleurus reevesii
CCCCTGTTATCCGTGTTCACACAGAGATGCCAACTATTCCGGAATATGCATGACATGTATTTTTATATTTCAATTTCAATTTCAAATTTTATTTTCATCTCCATATGAATGATACATATATATATATATACAAAACAATATAAAACAATATAATGTTAGTTTTCAACAAATCAAGGAAATTTAAAAAAACAAATACAAATCAAAATCAAAACATAAATAAAAATTTGTACATAGAAGATTTGATGACATAATCTTGAATGTTTTTGTATTAAACTTATAATATTGCATTCAATGGAAATGGATATGGTGAATGGCTGAGAGTGTGCGTTAATACTAACATTACAATTTGAACTCATGCACATTATTCCCGAACGGTCGACATCTCTGTATTTCTTTTTATTGTTCAAACTCCTCTTAGCCCATTATTACTTATTGAAGGAAAGTGATTGACACCCTCAGAGCAAGAAGAACCCGCTATTTCTAGATTTCATCGTATGTTTTCTATATAACCCCGCCGTTACTCGATATGATAGGCCCATGAATACCATGCACCAGGGGTGGAAAGGGCGGGCGTCCCCTTCCACCGTAAAAATGGAAAGGAAACATGAAATAGAAGTGTAAGGGGGGCAAACAGGTTGGATTTCTTCAGTTTGCTTGTCAGAAGTGCTAAAAACAAATTTCCAGTCTCCCGTTCAAATACAATCCCGGTTACGCATCTGATTTCAGAGCTCTAACTTTGAAGCTTACCGAGATATTCAATATGCTAATACTGCAATCTCTTTCAAAGGGGGATATACATGTATGTCCTAGAAATTTGGCGACCCACTTTCCTAACAAACACAAAAAAAGAAATAATCTAGCCACAAAAGTAATTTTCATAATTAAAATTTATTTTTTCATTGTTATTCACAACGATAATAATCTGCAGCACAACAAATGAGCACACTCAAACTTATAGAGTTTGACCAATTCAAACAAATCTAGATAATTTTACTGTGGCTTATTGAACACTTATGGTAGCATTATTGCATTTATGCATTCACACAGTGTTTATCATCCTAGAGATGTCTGAAAGGGCTGAGAAAGATTATCTCAAATTCAGCCTTCATAAAGGAAATGTGATGGGTACCATGACCCAATTATTTCATAACAGAAGTCAAATGATTATCAATGACAGATATGGAGGCTGAGACATGACATCATTTATAATCAGCAACCTATATCTTACATACCCACGATTGCCTATGCCGATCCTGTGCTATGAAGCTACATACATATCTAATAAACAAAAAAAAATATTCTTCCACTATTTTTTTGTTACAAGATTCAGCTTGAGAAAGAATCATATTCATAGTATTAGGTTTCCATCACATAAACCCAATGGCCCATATTCTGATATCAGATTTAACTTAAACTCGAGTCTAAATCTGTGGTTTAAGTATGGGAAGCCCAAAGTGCCAACATTTTATTCAAATTGTATAATTCTTAAGTTAACTGCTCTCTTTTCCCATGCTGAAATAATGTAGAAAACTATTCAAATTTTTATACCAAGAACGTTTTTAATACTATGAGTGTCAAATGTGCTGGTAAATTAAACACCAACTGTTATAGATTCAAGCCTCTTTTGACTTTCCATACTTAAACCACAGATTTAAACTCTAGTTTGAGTTAAACCAGACATCAGAATACGGGCCATTGACTTCTGAATTTTGTCATTCCCATAGACTTTGTGCAGGGACTACTGGTTCCAGAAGTCAATGGGCTTGCAGTGGAATGAGAACCCAGCCATCCAAATATTACCCAAGCAGACATTCTGATTAAGAATGGGACTAGATAATTAATAATTATTTGTTACTCAATTTAGCAACACGAATACAATTGGAAATTTTGCAATTCAATGAAGTACAATTTAACTGCATGAACACCCATAATTGGAAGGTGAACCAATAAAACAAAAAACATCTTAATTCACATGAAGATTTCAATTATCTAATATTTCAGATTATCCATGTATCATTCTTCCCCTCTTTTTAATTTCCTGTATCAGATAAATGACTATGCATCTGATTGTGTATAATGATGAAATTAAATCTGTACACAATTATTCTGCTTTCTGCTTACACATAGATCTGATACGTTCAAACTGAATACATCAAAAAAAGAAATGGTACATTTACCAACATACAACATAAAGTAGTCTTGAGTTTTTATGCAAACCGTTTTAACTCTAAATATATCATGCATTTCAAAATAACAGTTAAATTAATCATAATCATACATTAAAGTACAGTCCAATAGTTGATTTATTACAAGAAGTTACACAATAACAATAATGATAATAATGAATGGCTTTTATATAGCGCTTATCAACTGTTCATGAGAATTCCCTAAGCGCTCTACAATTGCAGCATTATTACCCTGGCATTAGCAATGCAGCTATTGTGTGCATACGCTTTTTCAAGGAATAAATTCCTACCAGATATCCATTCACCTCACCTGGGTTGAGTGCAGCATAATGTGGAGGAATTTCTTGCTGAAGGAAATTAACGCCATGGGTGGGATTCGAACCTACAACCCTCTAGAGCCAGTATCACTACACCACAGTGCCTCCACATATTAATACAAGATATAAGATTTCAATTAGGCATACAATAAGATCATGCCCAGAGATTAAAAAAGAAATAATACAATGAAGTACACAGAGTTAGTATTAACTTAAAATAACGCTGAATATAATTTAACATAACTTTTCTTAATAGGAGAAAATAAACTAAATTTGAATAACATAATTGCTCGGATTCAGTTTATGAAAATAATGAATCGGAGAGGTGGCAGTTCAGATCAGGCAGCTGTGTGCTACAGCAAATCTATCCTATCAAGCTAAATTCAAAGACTTAAGAAAATGAATCTCATATGTTTTGAATGTAAATTGCAAACAATGATTTAAGTCATAGTTTACAAAGTTTTTTATTTTTTTGTGTGAAAAAGATATATTTGTGCTATAGTAATACTTCTTAATAAATATAAACCCTGAAAAGTAAGCACAGTCCACATGAGAGCTGAATTATTACATGTAGATCATAAAGCCGAAGGAGGCAGCCTCTAAAACATCAAAACCGACACTACCCTGTCAATTGAGCACTTGCTCTGAAAGCCTATTCATACAATTGAGAGTTAAGTGTACTTTCACAAGTAATTATCAGTGGTTTTACTATGCAACCTACAAGGAATGCTTCATAATAATAATTATATACGCAATTTACATAGCGCACATATCCACTCTCACTGCTGAGTGCTCAAGGCGCTTTACATTATTAGCATTAGCACGGCAGCCACCAGCGCACTTGGTATTTCAAGGAAAAGATATTCCTACCAGGTACCCATTCATCTCACCTGGGTTGAATGCAGCACAGTGTGGATGAATTTCTTGCTGAAGGAAATTGACGCCATGGGTGGGATTCGAACGTACGACCCTCTGGTTGAAAGACGAGAGTCATGACCACTACACCACCACGCGCCCTTTATGGACACAAATAAATCCTAACAAAGCAACAAGAACATTGATCGGGAATGCCACTGAAATGTATGTTAACTCTCGATCACTAGCTTCAATCTGTTTCATGGGACATTCCTGGGTAAGTAAAACCACTGGAAATATTTGACAGCTATTTTATTGCAATAGGTATAGATATTTTCTCACATTATTACTGGATAAAAATATAAAAACAAAGCACACAACTTTTACGGAAAATTGAAACATGTGATTCGACCAAGTGCTGATATGTGACTTCCATTATCATACAGTCTCTGAAAACATCCTGTGAAAATCTCTCAAAATGTACATGTACACACCAAGGACATATCGCAGGAATATCAATGTGAAAGACAAGTAGACAAGTTCAAACATCAAATATGACTCCAAATCTCAGAAAAAATCGCAACTCAGAAAGAAACAAACAAATGTATGGGATAAAAGTTTTCCAAAATCAGATTTTTGCTTTTGAAACGCTTCTGACACAGTTCTCTTCATTGTTTCTATTCAATAAATTTAGTTGAAAAAGCTCTGCTCGGTTTCAAAATTTATATAAATCTACAATGATAAATCTACTTTCACAAATTAACAAACAATTAAAGCGCATATATATGAGGACTTGATTATGTTAAAATCCCCCAACACCATTGCTAAGTTGCAGCTTGATCATTTCAAAATGATGAATATTGATCATATTGAAATTGATCATAAGTATCAGATTTACGTACATGCCTAATAATAGATATATGAAGCTGAATATCTTGATTGGGTTATTTGCTTTGCCACTGGTATAAAACATTTGCTTCTATTTAAAGCAATATCATAATTCCCATTATTTTTAGGGATAGTGTCATGTAATTGAGAGATGAATACATAATTGTTTGTACAATAAAAAGAGTAAGTGAAATGAATAAAGCTGCAATGACCTGTTGGTTGTATAAGATTACAAAATCACCATCAATAAAAATGAGAAGACATTGTGAGTGTGCTTGGAGCTGCTTATTGGAGTATTGCAATTGTAAAGGTCCGGTGATACCATTAGAGTGATGAAGTACGATGTTCAGCTGTTAAGTGTAAGACTTTATGAATATGAAATAAGTTAAGAGGCACACTAAGAAAACCTAGCTGTGTTGTATGTATATAGTAAAACATTATTATATCATTAAACATTATTATATAATGCTTGAAAGTATACCTACATTAAGAGATAAAACAATGAATAAAGTCTGGTTAAAACAAAAACATATCCTATCAAAGATCGTGGAGTTCTAAACTCATTCACTCATACAAGCACCATCTCCATACATATATACATTTTTATGGATGGATGTTTATCATAAAAAGATTCAAAGCACATGCAAATGAATAGTTCTAATTCAAAATATGAAAATAGTTTGAATTTGATGGGGCAAAAGTGCCAAGAAATCAACATGCAATGTTTTTTTTCTTTTTAGAATTTTCACTGCACAAAATTTCAATGTCTTTGTGAAAAAATAAACAATGTTGTTTCATTTACTTCACAACCCCTTTTTATTTCAACTTCACATATTGGTGAAGTCTAATTATAGAGCACCGAGAGGGTATGTACAAAATGACATTCTTCCATTACACTTTTTAAAAGTACAGTTAGCACAAAATGGATTTATATTCATTTATTAAAACATTGAAACATTAACACCCCTTCTTCCTTTCACCTCATATCATCGTTCATTATTTGGAATTACAGTCAGTTGACTGGAGCAGAACTCAAATCTCTGAAAGTANAGATGCTGAAAAATGAGTTAATTCAACAAAATGTATCATTTTCTAAATTCTCTCAGATCATTTACAGACAAAAATATGGGCAATGTGTAATGGTGAATCAGGGTATTCAAGCCGATGTGCTATACTGAGTATCCTAATATAGCAAGATGAATTATTTTGATTACTCTTAACTCACATCATTTACTGATGGAGATAACAATGCAGTACAGTGGAAATACAGCATGAAGAAGTCTCATGCGACAAGATTGCAAACAAAGAGAGATAATCTTTTGGGTCACAAGGATATGACATTGATATATACAGGGGAAACTAGGTATAAAGAGAACAGTTATAACAAAATTCCTGATATAAAATTAAGAGGTAAAAATCTGGTCCCAGCTTTTTGAAACTTATTGTTTTATAAACCTGCTATAACAAGATTTACTGCTAGAACAAGGTATTTTTTATAGTCCCAGGCACCTCCTTATACTGAGTTTCCACTGTAATACAACAGCAAAAATACATTGATGGCCCCTAGGATGAACATTGTTATACTTTGTTTCTCTTGTATGGCGGTATTTAAACTACTCAATATAAGAGATTTGGTATTATAAAATGGTTTACTCCTAGAACAAGGTATTTTTTATAGTCCCAGGCACCTCCTTATACTGAGCTTCCACTGTAATACAACAGCAAAAATACATTGATGGCCCCTAGGATGAACATTGTTATACTTTGTTTCTCTTGTATGGCGATATCTAAACTACTCAATATGAGAGATTTGGTATTCTAAAATGGTAATAATGTACATCTCATGAATTGAGAAGTAGAAAGAGATGCCAACCATTCCGGAATATGCATGAGGAATACTTTCATATGAATTCAAGCCTTTCATCACAAATGACTGGCTGAGAGCTATTGTCATGTTTGCTATCACTTTGTTTCAGCTGCATCATTTTACACAGTTTAATTTTGCTTCATGCATTTTGCAGAACGGCTGTCATCTCGAGTGGCTTGTAGCGTCAGCAAGAGCACTGATCATATTACTTTCATTTTGTTTTCACCTTGGATCCCCATTCATTCAGACATCTAAGCATTGATGTTAATACTTTGTTCAGACTCAGAGTTGGAGAGAATGCGCACCTCTTGATGCTTGAGACAAGTAAAAGGTTGGTGTCCCACTGTACTTCTCCTGAAAAAATAAACATTGATATGGTAGGTGATTCATACTTCCAAATGAACAACACAATATAAATTTAAATAATAGTAAAACAAAGAAAACACAACTTTTTAATGAGAACATGTTTCGAAGTGGCCGCACTTCATCTTCAGCTTAAAGAATACTAAAAGTTAGGGTTTATATAGCATTTGAGGTATTTGTTACACATTGATGATTACCTCAAATGCATTTATTTATAAACCCTAACTTGTCATATTCTTTCAGCTGAAGATGAAGTGCAGCCACTTCAAAACATGTTCTCATTAAAAAGTTGTGTTTTCTTTGTTATACTATTATTTAGATGATTAATGATTGCTTTGATTTTATTTTTCATAGAGTAAACAACAACTCAAAATACACAGACAAATGATTATACATGAATATATACAAAACTAAAAATAAGTACAAATATGAATAAATGAAAATTGCTGTTGGAGCAATCCAGTCAGAACCATTAACATAATGACTCTGTTCTTCCTGGAGGTCTAAATTGGCATGATATATATTTAAGGAGAACTTAAGCACATTACTGCAATTTTCCATCAACATCCAAGTGAGCTAAAATAATGTCCCGGTGTCTATCAAATGCCAACTCTATAAATTGTGTACATCCATTCCTTTGGCATGAACATATGGGACCTTTCTGAGGATACTGAAATAAATGCTAATTGCTCATATCTGATTGATAAACTAGATACAATGACCTTCACTGATATGGCTCAATTAGTGGAGTAAAATAGAAGATCACACAAAAAGATTGACCAAATTATTGAATCATCAAATATGGTTTTCTGGATTCGGGTTAAACATTCAGTCATTTGAATAAATGGAACCTATGCAATTTATTCAGATGATTAAGTGGATGTTACTACAAACTTGTAATTAATTGAGAATCAACCGTAAGTCATTTGCAAGACTCGCATGAAACAATGGTTTTGATTGGCACATGCCAATCAACTGCAAATTGAAACTAATCGCCAGTTTCTAGCAACACCCACTTAGTATCACAATAGTAAATCAACGATTTAGCCCATCCTTTCAGTATTCATAATTTTCAAATTACCTGTGTTGCTTGAAGTTAGGGGTATGATTAGGTGGAGGTTGCCACAAGGAGCCCTTGATTGAGGAAACAGCCAGAACTCTCCACAAGACTCTTGTTCATTCTCCATCAATTACTAATCCAGCAAAGACATTTTCATGAGGAGTGTTTCTGCGCACCCCGCTACACTACCCCCAGTATCAATAGCAGCCGAGATTTGCTTACTTTGATTGCCTTGACGGCGCTGTCAATGGCATCTTTCTTTAGTAGCATCACTGTGAACTCCCTTCCCCTATCCCACCCCAACGATTAATTCCTCCACAAGTTTTCTTACTTTGTTTGTCTTTACAGCGCTGTCAATGGAGTTTTCCTTGAAAAGCATCACACTGCATCCCACCCCTCCCTTCCCCCACCTCTCTCCAGGTATCAATAGCATACCAAGTTTGCTTACTTTGATTGCCTTGACGGCACTGTTGGTGACATCTTCCTTGAGAAGCATCACGCTGCACTCCCTTTCTTCCCTTCCCCCATCCCACCACAGGGATAAATGGCAGCTAAGTTTACTTACTTTGATTGTCTTTACAGCGCTGCCAATGGCATCTTTCTTGAGTAGCGTCACTGTGCATCCCCCAAAGCCACCACCTGTCATTCTTGATCCATAAACACCATCTACAGTCATGGCTGCTACAACAAGCTGGTCTAATTCAGGGCAGCTCACCTCGTAATCATCACTACAACACAAAACATGACGGTGATGTTAGTTAAACTTTGATAATAGTGAAAATGCAAATCATTATAATATCAATTTAAAATTCAAAAGGAATGACAGCTTTAATCATAAAATCAGATAGATTAAAGAAAACATATCTATATCTATTTCATTCTATTTGCATATTGCTGACTTGTTAATAATTATGCAGAGTTAAACACATTACTAAGTCTGATCAGAAAAACAGGTTTTGAAGGAAATCAAGAAAATAGGCTTTAATTACACTGTCTTCTAGGTGTTCCTATTTATAATTATAATCATCATTTAATTCAGTAACCTCAACAAAAACAAAGGAACAATAATAAAAGTACATCCAAAATGAACATTAAATTAGCTTACAAAAGCATATTTTGTGTATGAGTCTTCATAGTGCAAGAGTTGGTGCCACAGAGAAAGAGGGCATACTCAAACAATCTGACCAGAAAAAACTCCTTTGTTCAAACCAACTATTGTACCATAGTTGAAATATGAATCACACTGTGTATTCATTTCAGAAGCAAATATAAAAAAAACATGAGTTCGAAACTACTATTAAGTAGAAAATCTAACGAAATATTATTTTGTGGTTGAGATAAAATAATTAAAAAAAAAATACATTGCTTTGTATGTTTATCTTTTAAAAAGTAGCAAACATATTCATTTACTATCGCGAGGAGCAAACTCAAAGAAGGTTATTTAAGACAAAAGTTAATTTTGATAAAAGTCCGAGTTGCCTTCTTTCTTCAGAGAAGAGCAGTGTCATTACCCTCACCTGAGTGACTTATGGCTTTCTACCATTAGCTTGCCAAACAGATCGTAGTCCCCTTTCTGCAGCGCTGCAGCGCCATCTGTTGTCCTCTTGATCTCACCAATAACGTGACGTGCTCGGTTAAACACAACTTGTTCAATGCTATTCATGTTGGTCGCTGCAAAGAAGATAAAGGTATGATCAAGGTCATTGCAGACCTGCCAACTTGGACAGTATTCTTTATTATATCCTACATATAAGATTGTATCCATTGTGATTGGTCAATGAGCAATCATGTGATTAAAAATATTTTCACCATGAAATAAATTGGATATGGCATGACGTCATCCTCGGAATAGTTTTCGTTATGTCAAATATTCTGACGTCATCTTTTACGATAGTGGAGAAATCAACGACGATGAACCAAGATTTAATCTCGTAGATGATGATGATTTGGAGGAATTCATTTCATCAACAGATTACAAGTAGGATATAAATTTGATTATTATTTCGGTTTACTTGTGTAGGATATAAATCAAATATACCATGCACATTTTTCAAAGTACTATATGAAATTACGGATTCTTCGGTGACCGGCATAGTGACTAATAGTGCTATGCCAGTCACCTCACAATCCATAATTTCAACTAGAACTTCTCAGTGCATGGTATATTTGATTAATATATTAGCCATGGCAGTTGGGCATAGCTATAGAACACAGGGGTAGGCACAACAGACAGAAGGTTAACCAGTGAGGGTGCAGCAATTCACCTGCATTGATGACATAATACCAAGAAGAATTCTGCCCTACTATCTGCTTCATTACACTAAATACAATTTCATAACATTTCTCATATGAGTCACCTTATTTCAGCTTTAATACATGCTGTTTTCGTGATCCTCAGTAACTTGCAATTTTAGAACTTTTAAGCGTCTTGCAACATTCATGAACATCATTGCTCAGGATAACAAAAGTGTCATTCATATTCTAAAGAATCCCAATTTTAACGTAACAAAACATTCCTTATAATTTCTTGCATAAATCCACAGCAATAGTTTGGAAGCATTTACGAGGAAAAATTACATTGCCATAGCTCTTACCATCCAAGTCTTCTAGTGTAGCATCCCTGAGACTCTTCTTGCCCAATATAGCAGCAGCCTATTCACACTGTTTCCTCCTGGTTGGGTACTCACTACCGGTCAGTTCATGCTTCACATTAGAATTGGTCACCAGCACCACCACACTGGGGTCGTTCAGGGGAACCTGGGTTGTCTCCATACTCCTAAAACAGGTCAAAGAAAGACATAATCGGGTTGACTTGTCAAAGAGAGTTCTTCTTACATGCTTAGATGTAATGTGCAAAGAAGGACATTATAGTGTGTTAATATGTATTGCTGATTTTACCCTGTTTCCACACTTAATCACCATTGACAGTTCACCGCCATATACAAAAAAAATAACATGATACACGCTAGACACAATGTGAGAGAGAAAGAAATAAAAATTTAACCTCACATATTATGTAGAGAGGTTCATGCTTTAGGATTATACAGTCAACCTTGCCCAAATTGAATCTATTGGGACTGAATGAATAACTCTGACTTAAAGAAAATCTAACTTATGAGCTTTTTAAACAATAAAGAGAACAGAACTAGAAAAATGGATGATTGTCATTAGCAAGATTGCCTTAGACAAGAGTAAATGTATAAATATGATTCAAGTACACAATATAATCATATTTTTGCACAGATCGTTTTGTGATTTAAAATGTGGTGGCAGCAGTGGGATCCAACANGCATGGTATATTTGATTAATATATTAGCCATGGCAGTTGGGCATAGCTATAGAACACAGGGGTAGGCACAACAGACAGAAGGTTAACCAGTGAGGCACAGTGCGCCCAGAGTGGGAATTTGAAATTTTTTTCACTTTTCAGATTTCAAAATACCTGTATAAATTCTAAAACTACAGTAACCAGATAATTCAATGCAAAAAACCAGACCAAAAAATATCCAACGGTTAAATTTTTATGGACGTTTGAATTCCAGATTTCTAACAAGCATGGTCATGGTATCTCAATGATGTCGGTTAAATGTGGAAAATGGGCAAAATCAGCTGATATTAGAAGACTTATGAAAATCATTTCATCCATCATTTGTCGGCTAGCTATAGTGCCTATTGTATAGCATTTTCTTCTCCTCTTTCAGAATAAGTATACAAAAGAGCCCAAATATAAATACAGAATTTGATTACACTAGATGAACATGACAATCCATAAAATTCTTTTGAACTTGAAAAATATACCCAATCCTGGAAAATTTTAAGAAAAGAGCAGAGGAAATAAAATTTCGCCAATTTTCGCCACTATTGCCACTAGTTTTTCTCAAATCTACATATCGTAAGGAGTTTGTATAAAAAAAATGAAATGATGAGGAATGAGGAGGTGCGTTCTATGGTACTTTGAAGTTCGCAGGTAAACAATCAAATTTGCCAAAATTGAGCAAGTACATTTAAAATAGAATCCAAATTTTTGTCAAAACAAATTACCTTTTCATGAAAATAAGCTTTTAAATTACTTAATCTGCTTGTATGCACTTTGTATGAATTCAGGAAAATCATATTGCAATACGCGGGGAAGGGAGAGGGGGTCCTGAGGGGGCCATCCGACCCATTACCCCCCCCCCTTCAAAAAATTAAAAAGGGGGAAATAAAAGGCAGCAATGCCATTCTCCCTTTTGGGAAATGGGACTTAATAGGCTGTTAACTGATTTATCTGATTTTGAGACTTTCTGTAAGGCTAACAAACTCATGACCACTCTTATTTTTTTTTTGGGGGGGGGGGGGGGGCTGAATTGGCCCCCTTTAAAAAAAATCAAAGGAAAATGCAAAATCAGCTATATATAAAACCTTTGATGATATTCAGGTACATGAAGCTATTCAAATTTAAAAAAAAAGCACATGTTAAAACATATTCAGGCTGGACACATTAGTTCTATATGTATGGTGCTTTAGGGGCCTTGCCCTTGAAAAATGGAATTTTTCAAAATTAACCATTTTTTCACGTAGATAGTGTGTAAAATCCTATGCCTGGACGATTCATCTACTAAATCCTGTTATTGTTACACAATTGCATCAAATATTATTGATTTGGGACTGGTATGTAAAAATGTTGTTTTACTGAACACCCCCCCCCCCTCCATTTTTTATCTTGAACTTCTCCCTTTTATCATAAAATGAGAAAAGTTATCATAAATTACTTTCAAATCGCCTCTAACTTCACTAAGTTGCTTTCTTCTGGTGAAATATGTGCCAAATAATGAATTTCTGCCCAAATACCAAATATG